>VZSC01005242.1:359494-376739 GCA_013398225.1 Steatornis caripensis | reverse complement strand
TTCTTCATCCACCCCTAGGCAGAGCTCGATACATTCCAGTTGCTCTCTGACATAAAGAGCAACTCCACCACCCCATCTTGCTGGCCTGTCCTTCCTAAAAAGTACATAGCCGTCCATGACTGCATTCCAGTCATGCGAGCTGTCCCACCACGTCTCCGTGATCGCAATGAGATCGTGGCCCCGTGACCACGCGCAGATCTCCAGCTCCTCCTGTTTATTCCCCATACTGCGTGCATTGCTGTACAGGCACTTCAGGGAGGTAGTCGAGCACGCAGGTTTCCATACTGAGAGATCCTTAAATGAATTGCCAATGCTCCCCCTCACCCCCACTCCCCGGTATTCTTGATAGCTTTCTTCACGTTATAAAGGAAACCTCCAGCATGCCCCAGAAGAGCATGGATTAAACGCAGCCAAGTTTACCTGGAAAAATTACTCTAGTAGGGGGACCCAGGCTGGAATTTCACAGTACTATGAACAACAGAAAAACCATGCCTTCTTCCTTAATCATTGCCATCACTTTCTTGGTAGCACGCTGGTCATGCGTGAACATCAAACTTTGTGTCTCAGCGTTGCTCTAACAATGTCTAGTATTAATCCAGGCAGTCATGTGCCATGTTTTGTGTAATGATCCATAGTTTCACACCACAGACACACAGCCAGAAAAGGAAACACATTGATTTAGCACTTGGTAATCCTTGTTTAATCCCCAGTCCTTTGGTTTACATCACTAACGTGGCTCCTGCAGTAGTCAGTGTTCTATCTTTGTTCTTGGCAGACTGAATTAAAGGAAAGATTTATTAATTTGTAAGTTGGCTTTGTAGATGCATCTTAAATGTGCTAAAAACCAAAGCACTCCAGAAGCCAGTATCGACTTAACTATAAAAATCTGCTCTTTAAAACTCAAACCTTTGCGACAATCCAAGCCAAGCTGCAGAGAGTAATTTATTGGCTTACTAAAGCAATTGCGTTGTATAGGGCTAAATTTAACAAATGTCTCATTGCAGGCCCCCAGCCTACTTCCGTTTTCACTCATTACTACAAATACAATTAATCTCCTCTTTCCTTGCTCATCTACACCTAGGACTGCAATGCTTTATGGCTCATGTACTGATAAGAGAAAGGGGTTGGAACTAATGGATTCATTTGCAAGAAATGTCAGAGGGTCAGAGATCACCATTCATTCCAGTGGTGATAAATATTCCATGTAATTGCTGCACAAATGCTAATGTTTGGGATTTATTTCTATTAGCTTACGAATGCTGGTTGCTTCCTTCCCTCTCCCTGTGCCAAAGACAGGGATTCTTGGGAGGAAGCCTTGTGTAATAATTTAGCTGTCATCACCTTCACTCCTGAATCCTTTAGGCCAGGTACAGGCTAGCCCTGTTCCTTTCTGGCAGGTGAGATTCCAGAGCTCACTCCAGCAGCTTAAGGTGGCTCTTCACTCACAACCTTCCTGCTAGCAAGTCAGCTGAAATCTTGAGTGATAACCATGCTCATGTTAAAGACCTTTACATTTTTATCAGAAAAATAATTGTTAATTTCCTACATGCGATCAGACAACTGCATTTTACAGTCTGTAGCAATGTAGACTGTCCTTCCTACTGGAAATGATTCTGCTTTCCAGGCCAGTTCCTTAAGCAAATAAACTTTTGGAAGACTGTAATTCACTTTCTAACTATGACATTTAGGCTTAACTCGAAATCAAACAAATGTAGTCTGAGTGCTCACTTCAAGGAAATTAAAATATGAAAAAAATTTAAGATTCCCTTTAGCGAGTGTTTAAATAAAATCAGTAGTGATGTAAAGTGTTAACAATTTAATTGTTGTGATGTGCAAAAGTTATCACATGGATAGTGCTTTGGTATTGGGAGGTAAATAAGTAGAGGATGGGTCTGTTCTTGCAAGCAGATCTGCAACATGTGTCCTTCCTCTGCAAGCTGATGAAACTCTTTACCTCTGTGTCTGCCTGCTAGTAAGATTACAGATGCAGTTCATGTCCTCATTTTCAATTTGTGCTTGCATGACTGAGTTTATTTTTAAATCTACCTAGTCAGACAAATACAAATATTTAACCCCCAGCAAAGGGCAGTAAAGAAAGTAGTTAGATGTGAAGGCACATGGTAATCTTTAGAGTATCTTCCAAAAGACCTATAACATCCCTTGTGGGTCTCCATAATTACTTTAGACACTGACGTTGACAGTAAATGGCATTTTTCAGAGAAAAGAATATACTCAAAGGTTCCTAACTTTCAAGCTCTGATCTAATAGCACTCTTATTAAGATATTAATAAATTCCTCCTAGGGGGCTGCCACTGTGTCGATAGCATAGTATTTGCATCAAAAGTTACTTCCCCCAGTGGATGTAAGCGTTAAAGATGCATTTTGTGTACTGCTTTGGGGCCTGAGGGTCTAGAACTGCGTGGGGGTGGCTGTGAGCCAGCCCATCAGCCAGCCGTGCCAGGAGCAGAAGCCAGGCTGTGTCAATGCCTTGGAGTCTCACAATGGCCCTGGAGCACTAGGTGCTCATAACTGGCATTCAAAACAAGGGGGCTGCTGAGCGTGGAGCTGCCCTGAAATGCTGAAGAGGTTTGCATCTTCATCTCCACTCCAGTCTTGAAACTGGCTTCTCACTGCTTACACTACACTCTGGTGGCACAGCTGCTTTTTTGTCAAAAGGATGAGAGGTGAGAGTGATTACTTCTCTGCCGGTACCAGGCTTACCCCTTCTCATTTCCTACCGTAACCATTTGCCCAAGATGGGCGAGCCCTGGATTTTCTTTCTATTTCTGCTGGATGAGCATTAAACCGACAGCTCAGTTTTGTGGAAATTGCCCAACAGTGTAGCCTGCTGCTTGCTGCCGTGGAGAAGAGGAATGCTTGCACCCTCCAGGTCACTCCCCAGCCCCAGGGCCACTGCAGAGCAGCTCTCCAGTTCATTGGGAAGAAGAGGAAAAAGCAACTTTTAATAGCTAGGATGCACAGTTGAGAGAGAAAGCTGAGTGTGGGTTCACAATGCAGGGACTGACTGTGTGTCTTGACGGTTGGCGTTGTTTTGGTTTTGTTTTGGGGTTTTTTGAGTGGTAAGATGTGCAAAATTCGATTTTGCTCAGAAGCCAAGTTTTTCAGATAGTCTAAAAGCACTGAGCAGTCCCATGCCTGTTGTCCCAGGAGTCCACGAAGGTGTTCCTGGCCTTGATCCATGCAAAATGATGGAAACAGCGATGCCTCTAACCCTATACCTCGGGGTTGGGGGGGGATAAAGTGCTAATTTTTGACACAGGACACCTATGTCTGTGCTTGACGAGATACAGAGCTGTTTTTTTCACCTTTCAGGACAGTGCCCAGCCACCAGCTTGACAGTACTTTTTAGCGCATGGGCCTCCATCAGCTTTCATTTCTAGGTTGTTGATTAAAAAGGTGCGGTGATTACACAGGTCAAAGCACAGGGCAGCGCACTGTCCTGAGCAGATGGAGGCTTGGGTTCTACCACTTATTTAATATTTAACTTATTTATAATCTGTATGGAGAGGAGACTAAAGCCCAAGCATGTATCTATGGGGTCTTTTTAAAAATTAATTGATTGTGACATTGTTCTCATACAGCAGAATTTCATGAAGTTCTGTTTGTAGAACACCACTCAAATGGGAGACACCAATCTCAAGGCTGCCTGACAGGCTTCACGTGTGGTGTAGTATGAGACAGGGCAGCCAGAAGGAAACGTATTTGCAAACTCCCTACGACGGGTCCCTGGAACACACAAGACAACGTTTTCCATATTTATTTATTTATCCATTTGCTTGTTTGTCTATGTAGATTCTGACCTACTTTAAGAAAGGGCAAAAGTAAAAAAAGAAAAGGTTTCTTCCAGCAGCAGGTTTGTGAAGAAAGACCCTGTCTTATTCCATAAGGCTGCTGGCCTGGAGCCATCTTGTATGGTGCAGGTAGCTCCTCTTCTGTGTGGGAGGTAGATGACGGGTAGAGATGGAGCACTGTGTCTGGTAGAGGCAATGAACACCGGCACCTCCCCTTGACTCAGGATCACTCAAAATCAGGCTTTAACTTTCAACTGCAGTGTGATCCTCCATGCAGCTACCGAATAGTAAAGAAATAATCGAAGAAATGCATTATTTAAAGTGCCATCACACTCCAAAGTGTAAGGCCAGGTTTTATTTAGAAACGCTTGGCAAGAGTATCCTGTTTCTGTGTTTTAATGGGCACTGGGCTTGGTGCTTAATACTTCTAGTTTAACAGTATTCTCTGCCTGTGAAGCACAGCTGGATAGCAGACCCAGCCCTTAATTTGTTTGCGTGTTTCCCCTGAAATAATTTCTGAATTCTTTTGATGTTGCTGTTCACTACAATTCTGGTGACTTTTTCTTTGATGTCCAGCTCTGTACAGAGGCAGAAACAACTATTTTCAATAAAGTATCAACAGTGCACAGCCTGGACACAAAACACTTCAGTCTGTAAAGCTGAGTTCTAGTTCCCAGGCCACCTCCTTTTTAACAAACTGGCCCCTGCCAATTACTTCAGTGGAACACTTGTAACTGCAACTTTGTGACTGAATACAATAGTAAGGCGTCTATGAACACACTGTTGTATGCCTGATATGCTTTAAAAGAATGCAAATGCTGCTTCATGATTAAAACAAAAAAAACTTCTTGAATGAATTTCAGCTTCCAGGACTGTAGAGATGACAGCTTAATGGAGCCATTTGCACTGTGTGGATAAGGATTTATCCATGCAATCCCCCTAAATGTTAATGGGAGCTGTGTAGCTGAATCCCAGACCTGCCATGCTGAAACTTAGCCCTAACTCTCCAAGGAGAAGGGTGCTAATTGGATTGCTGAGTTTAAATCCTTTAGCTAGTCCGTCTATGGAAAGGATTTAGCACTGGCTCTGTAAAAGGCTTTACATAGCTTTGCAGTGCAGTGCAGGGGAAGATATTTTTTCCCTTTCTTTCTTGTGATTAATTGTGAGGCTTGAGGTGACAGGAGACATAATGAAATTCATAAATGCCAAAGGCCGTCCCTAGTCACATTCCTGGCTGTTGGTTTAAGTTAGAAACTGACAGAAGTGTGAACAAATCAAGGTTGTTCTGATAGCCTTTCAGTTGGGGGAAGAAAAAGTAACTGACAATGAGAAACCACTGGAGGTGGTTTAACGGGTATAAATTTTCAAGAAAGAGTGATATTTTACACTGATTCAGATTCTTGGGTACATAAATGACTTACAAACAGAAGGATTCTGCCCCCACCGCAGTCTGAGGGATTCCAGTCATTTTTCATAAAAGAAGGTATTGGCAGAAGTTATTTAAGCAACCTGCCAAAGAAAAGCTGTCGCAAAACCTGTAGTAGAAAGTGACTTGCTCTGTGTCTTCGTTTGTGACTGGCCTTGCTCTACTTATTATGAATATTAAAAATCCACTTCCTCTCTGGAAAACAAAACTTGCAGTTTGAACAACCAGCGTAAAAATTAACCTGGGACTCTCACTTCAGCCTGGAACTACATTCAGCTACTTCCCCGTGTCCACATTTGAATTACAGGGTAAAGAATTGTGTCATGAATCCTGCTTTCCTTGTCCATCACAGTGCAGAACACATCACGTCTGAGTATATATTGACCAGATACTGATGCGGTGATCTTTTGAGCCAGCTGCCAGCAGTCTCTCACTGGGTTTTTTGTGATCTGAGAAGGACACACAATGAACAGTTGCTGTGTGGTAGTCCAGCACTGCTAAGGGCTTCATTTTTTTCCAGCCAAAGATCCTGATGTGATGATCCCACCCTGCTGTTGCTAAAATCTTCTTGTCTGGACGGATGGTGATATCAGATATGCCAGCGTTGACAAGTTTGTGTGTTTTGTAAACCTGTGTGAGAAAGTTATAGATGAGCTCTAATTGTTTAAAACAAACAGAGGAAAAAAGGAACCTTTTGGGATTTTAGAAAGTATAGTGCCCACCCATATACACTGGTAATCACACAGGGGTATGGAGCTTTTCACCACATGGTGGATGATGCCTTAGTGAGAACAATTACCAAGATAGACCTTGGGTCTATCTGTCTTCACCACCATTCTCTAAAAATAAAAGCATCCCTTGTAAGTTTTTTGTTTATATTGCATTTAAAGCTATTTATATTTTGTCATAAGTGAAGCTCTGAGTCCAGGTTTTGAAACCAGACTTCACAGCTTTGTTCTTCCAGCTGCTGTTGCCTGAGCTGCACTGTTCAGAGTTATGGCCATATATTTTTCCTGCTTCTGGAATATTCCCATGCTGAGATTCTGAGCTGATCTTTAAACTACCTGCTACTTATTTCTACTGCTGTGGCCCCTCACAAAAACCCCAATAAGCTGTGGTAGCATTTACCACAGTCTTGAGAAAGGAATGCTTCCAGGAATTAGGTTACAGTGTCAGGAAATCTGTATTTCTAGTACTCCTTCCCAAGAGACTTTTATTTACACCAAATTCCAAGAAGGGGATTACGAACAAGTTATTGATTTCAATCTTGGAAGCCTTTTGTTACTGTTTGGAGACTACTGGGGCACAATTAAGTTGGAAGGCATTTAGCTTCCTTCAGGAGGCACTGGGGCTGCACAGGACTTAGCCCTTGTAAAGAAAAGTTTTCACTTCACTGACATGAGCTTCTCCTGAAGCGCTGAGGAAAAGCTCAATATAATACACTTTTGCTGTTCTCGCCTCAGGTAATTGTATTAGTCAGCAGTCTACCTCTGAAACACATGCAGTATATTCAACAAAGAGGGTGTGTGTGCACGCACACATGTGTGTCCGTGTATGTTGAAATAGCTTAGCTTTTGTCACAACGTGGAAAATACCTTTTGAGTGTATGCTGACCTTGAAGTGCTGTTATTTATAGGCACAATTGGAAATGATGCGTTAATGCCGCCATCTACTTAAGACTGACTCTGTAGCTAACTTGTGCCAAAGTGTACTATAATTCCGTGCATGATTTAATACGCTGCGTGTTGTTCGGTGTTTTTCTGAGGCAGGAAGGGATCAACAAGCATATTGCATCTGAGCAGCTTTCCTCTTCAAAGGACATTCCATGATGCATAGTTAGTACAGGATTATAAAGAATGTAAATGTGCGCTTGCAGCCCAGAACTGTATCCTGGGCTGTATCAAAAGCAGCGTGACCAGCAGGTCAAGGGAAGTGATTCTGCCCCCCCTCTACTCTGCTCTCATGAGACCCCACCTGCAGTACTGTGTTCAGCTCTGGCGGTCCCAACATAAGAAGGAAATGGACCTTACTGGAGCGAGTCCAGAGCAGGACCACGAAGATGATCAGGGGCTGGAGCACCTCTCCTATACAGACTGGCTGAGAGAGTTGGGGTTGTTCAGCCTGGAGAAGGCTCAGGGGAGACCTTACAGCAGCCTTCCAGTACCTGAAGGGGCCTACAAGAGAGCCTGGGAGGGGCTTTTTACAAGGGCATAGAGTGGTAGGACAAGGGATGACAGTTTTAAACTGAAAGAGCGTGGATTTAGATTAGATACTAGGAAGAAATTCTTCACGCTGAGGGTGGTGAGCCGCTGGCACAGGTTGCCCAGAGAAGCTGTGGATGCCCCCTCCCTGGAAGTGTTCAAAGCCAGGCTGGATGGGGCCTTGAGCAGCCTGGTATAGTGGAAGGTGTCCCTGCCCATGGCAAGGTGGGGCTGGAAGGAGATGGTCTTTTAAGGTCCCTTCCAACCCAAACCATTCTATGAGTCTATGATAATTTTAACTGTAACACTGGATGTAGAAAGCTAAAACTCCAGAAATACAGGTCAGAGTTGGTTTCAGATGGAGTCAAACACATCTTGGAATCTTACAGGCACAAAGCTATAAGCAGTTATTTTTTGACTATGTAACAACTGCCCAGGTATTTACTCAAACAGCAAGAGATGTGCAATTTGATGAGAGAAAAGGCTAAATGAAACTTGGCATGCTTCTTGCATGCTCCATGCATGCCTCTTTTTAAACAGGACCTGATGAATGTGTCTACAGCCAATTCAGAGCAGAGGACAGCAAGTTTTGCTCAAGCCTGATAAACAGTAGGAGGCTGTACGTGGGCATTTGTGTGGGGCTGCTACTGTAAAACCTGTGCTTTTTTGCTAGTACGTATGTTCTTCCAAACTCCTCAGTTACGCTAATGTAGCATGGCTTCAGTGTGATTTTTGTTGGCATATGCATACTGGCAAGGGAAGGATTTATTACTTACATCACCAGCCTGGCAAATGTGAGATAGGCCTTACTCTGTAACTGAGATTATTAGCTAATGGCTATAACCAATCTTGGGTGTGGTGCTTCCCATCATTATTGTCAATTATGTGGGCAAGATCCATACAGCAAAATCAGGGCAACTGGGAAAAATTGCATGTCATCAGCAAGTTACAACTTGAAAATGAAGCCTATAATGGTGATGCCTTTTGGCTATGGAACATGAGGGAACAGTGGGCATTTGTGCATGATCTGCATATACAAGAGGTGAGAGAGAAAAACAAGGCAGAACAACTTGCTCAAGGTATATGCAGCCATGTGAAATCCTAGTGGCAGGATTTGTGCCATCCAGTCACTTACGGGCAGCTGCTGTAGTTAAATGCATGCCAACATCATTTCCTAACCAAAAAACCAGCTCGTAATTAAGAAAACAAAGAGGTAAAAACAGGTGAGCTGCTTTCAGCCAGTCATGACCAAGAATACTTACATCTACTAGCAGAGGCATTAGGAAATTCTGACATGCTAAGGTCAACAGATACCCACCTCCCCTTCCCTCCTTAACACATATTATCTATGATTTTTCTTTTTTTCTTTTTAATCTCCTTCTCCTACACCCAAATCAAGTCTTTAAGCTCTATTCTTATGAGAAAAATAGCCAAGATAGCAGCAGCATTTCAGGGGAAAAACCTCAAGCAACCCAACAAACAAAACTTGTGTGCTTACTTACGTAGAACTTACAGAATTATTTTTCTTGTCATATATAAGGGAACGTCTGTGATGATTATCAGATTTCTTAGTTCTGCTTTGTTTATTCACCTGCAGAAGCTGTTTACCTCCTACATTCTACCACAAACATCGTCACATAATTACACTATCTTGTCCAAATCAGAAGGCTCATAACCAATCCAGTCATTTGCTGACAGTGATGATTTCAGCAGCTTTCTTGTAGAAGACAATACACCAACCTTTCCCCATAGCAATAAGCTATGAAGTTACCTTCATCATCTATTCACTGACACACTGGAACATTGCCACTTAAAACAGAGCTGAAGTACCATCATTGCATCATTATTTCTCCAACAGCAGATAGCTATGCACCACGTTTACTTATTAAAACCTTTTAGAATAAAAATAATGTGCCACTGAGTGGCTTTCCAACATCTACCATTACCTCAGGTACCTGGAATGTCAGGGAAAAAAAATCCCCATCTGGTTTATATTATTAATGCAATAGTGGAAAAAAACTTCATCTATGTCCTTGACAATCTCTAGTGCTCATATGAAAGATGCATTTTATTAGGGCATTCACACTATGCATGAAGCACAGAAACATAGTTTATAATACTTGGCATTTAAATTTCTTTTGAGAAAAGCTACTATCTCTCAGTGGGATGTGCTGAAGATGTAACTAATCCTACGTCTCCTGGGAATGGGAATACGCTGTAGAAAACAATACCTGGAATATTTCAGGTGCACAACTGTTTATTTTTCCCATGAGTCATACCTGTACCCCAGTTAACTCTTAAATGTGCTGTGGAGAACAATATTTTACTTGAATTTAGTAAAAAGCTATGTTGTAATTAATATGAAGGGACAGCTTCTTCTCCAACACCAGAGTATTTGAAGTTTTAAGAAGCCTGTCATGATGCCAGATTTCTGACACTTTGGCCTTAGAAAACTAGTCTCAATACCAAGTTTCTTACTGCTACTTATCTGCTAACCTTCCTTCTACTTTCCTGAGCGAAGGACACCAGGTGCAGATGTGTGCCTATAGTGACGGGAAGGGCAAACATGAAAAAAACCCCCCAAAATCAAACGATGACAATTGTGTACCAGACTTGTTAAAACTCTTCTTTATCACATTTGCTTAGAATACCTTTGCCGCTTACTCAGAGTCTAGAGTGCCTCCTTTACTTCGTGTCTTATTAAAATTCAGATGTTCTCCTCAGTGAGTGCTGTGTCCTCCCAACTTTAGCTCAGTTGGATGCATTTGCATTTCGTGCACTGGGGTCTTAGTGCCCTACCGTGCTGCAAGTGCTAGTTCTGTGGTGATGTGTAACAGATTATATACCTTCACAGTGCCCCCCCAGGTGACGAGTCANTCCCAACTTTAGCTCAGTTGGATGCATTTGCATTTCGTGCACTGGGGTCTTAGTGCCCTACCGTGCTGCAAGTGCTAGTTCTGTGGTGATGTGTAACAGATTATATACCTTCACAGTGCCCCCCCAGGTGAGGAGTCACCATTGGATGTCCAAGCACTTGCTTTTCTTCCTGTAGCACCATTCAGAAAACATTAACTTGCCACGCTACCTAAAGAATCTCCACAAAAGCTCCAAGCTGGAATAGCAGTTATTGTTCTTCCATGAACTGGTGTATCCAGCAGCTCTCTTCTCAAGGATGATACAGGGATGCACAGACGCTGGTTCAGGTCCTCTGCATTGTGTCTTCAGGGAACAACTGCCACTTTAAAAAGGTTAAAGCACTCAGCAGTGGAGAGGCTATGCACGGGCCATTTTAATTTTCATGAGCCTTATTTATGCACTTTGTTTCCTTACCTAGTTAAAACCTACTTAACCCCTTGGCACTGTTGGAACACTTGCTAAAGTTGTCTAGATTAAGCAATATTTATTGTCATTCACTAGCATAGCCTGAACTGGTGATTACAAGGCCTTCTTCTAAACCAGCCATTCCAGGTATGCGTAGCTCAGACACAAACTGATATATCCGATTAACTTATTTTCCCTGTCTCCAGCTAGGGTGCTAAAGGTGCCAAAGAAAGCTGGTTGCCTAAACCTCACGTCCTCTTGGTGCTAGCTGGACTACTCCTACTCTTTTTGTTTGTGAAGTATTTCATGCAATAGTTCTCTCTTTCCCACAGTGGAAAGAAAGCTCTATCCATTCCAGCAGAACCTTTGGAAAAGCAATCCTTTGTTTCTCATTTTTGTAACTCATTTATAATGTTTAGGACATTCCGAGAGCTGGATACTACTAACGTGATAAATGAAGATATAGAGGCAATGGCTTGAGTAATGCTAGGCTTGTGTGCCTGTTGCAACTTTGGTAAAACCAGAAACATGTGAGAGAGGTTTTTTCTTTTTTTTTTTTTTAAATCCTCACCA
Organism: Steatornis caripensis; assembly: GCA_013398225.1. Classification (NCBI taxonomy): domain Eukaryota; kingdom Metazoa; phylum Chordata; class Aves; order Caprimulgiformes; family Steatornithidae; genus Steatornis; species Steatornis caripensis. Next base: position 365,406 of record VZSC01005242.1, on the reverse strand, counting down.
TCTTTTGCTAAGTCTAGTCACATAGCACAGACATTCTAACCAGTCTGTGATTAATTAGCTAGAGATCTGCAACAACTCCTCTTCATGACTAAATATTTTTTTAGTCTATCAAACTGTTAGTGCAAAGTGGGATAAATGACACTAGAGGGCCAATGATCCTGACCTGGAGGTTCTGTTGCTCATTGAGGCTCCAGATGCTGAGCACCTTTTCAGATGAGCCAGAGATCCCCTTGGCCTTCTCCGAGTCAAAGTCAAGGCTCATCACTGGCTCCTGGTGGCAAGCAAGTTGGCTCAACGCTTTTGCCATTGACAAACTCCAAAGGACCACTGATCCATCTTCATAGCCAGCCAGAAGCAAAGGTTGTGAACCACAGGTGAGCTGATCAAGGGAAAAGTAAAAATATTTGAAAAAGTAAATAGTCTGTTAGGAAAAGTATCACTCCCAAGTAGGTTCAGTCCAAGCACCAAGAAAATAAATGAAAATGCTGACTGGTGTAGAAGTGAAAAGTTTAGATGTCTCAATGGGAAACCTTGATAGTCCATCCACTTACAAACAGCGTTACTAGGTAACTGCCGACATGCACTTACTGTTTTTATATCTACACATAAAATTCTATGTTTTATATATATAATATGTATCTAACATATACACACATCTATAGAAAATTTCTCTCTGAAAATCCAAACTATTGCCCTCTACAACACCTGAAAAAAAGGCTGCCTAAAGTTTTCAGAAGTTTTACTTCATGGCCTGAACTTTGCTTGCGCTCCTTGAAAAAATTACTTAGAGCAGCTAGCTATCAAGTTATATGAACCCGTATGGACACTGAAAGAAGTGCCATGCTTAAAGATTCCAGTTTCACATTGCCAAGTGTAGGGTTACACATAGGGATCGTTTACCCAAGTGCACCACAGTGCTTAAAGGTAAACACTGAAACCTCTCCTCAGAAATCTCTGGGTGAGTCACCAAGGGGTTAACGGGTGCCTGAGTCCCACTGTAACCAATTGAAAGCTATTTTGATTAATGATGTCACAGGCCAAAGGGCATGGCACCCTGGGCAGACACCTAATTTATTTAAGCCTCTGAAATAACTCAAAGAAGGGAACATTACTGGATTACATGTCACACTTAAGGAAAATATTCATCATTGCTCCCTCCAAAAGACTAATGACCCCGTGAGCAGTAACTGGGTATGTGAGTGAAGATGCAAATCCCTAATGAAAAGCAACTAAAAACCAGGCATCTGTTAATGCTAGTTATTTCTTTAGTAGGAGAAGAAACACCAAAATAGACATTGGGATTATGACCACCTCATGCAGAAACATCTTACCCTACAAAATGTATCCACTAGCTTATTCTGTGCTTTCCAAAAACCATCTGATCCCACGGAATTTGTTTGCTTGGTATTCAGTTCAAAATAAAGGTGAAGGACATTTGTAAAGAATTTTTACATTGCTGAATGAGGTTCTTCAAACTCGCTGGCTGTCAATGTCATGATACAAACCTGCAGTGGCCAAAGGCTCACTGCCTCTATTAATGGTCCAGATGATTCTCCCACTGGTTATTATTTGTTCTAGGGGAGTTAAACTAACAGGAGATGGGTGGTCTAGGTAATAAGACTGCTGGGTAAAAGCCTCATGTTCTCTCTTAGATTTATTCAACCTAAAGAATTGTTTAAATGAGGAACGAATCTCACTGAGTGGGGAAGAAAACTGCCCTTTACAAGAAGAAAACCAAGGGGAAATCCCCTACATCATCCTTCTGAACAGGTCTGCCCACACCTGGGATCCTGCAGGAGCCTCATTCCTTGCTTTACAATCCCTTTTCTTTTGAAAAGTTAAGGAGCACACTCTGGCTAGAAAGGCCCACAAAGAAGGTCTCTCATAATGCCCAGAACTGTGCCCGATTTTTCTGTAATTTTTTTTATTATTTGAGAAAATAATATAGCATCAGAGCAATGAATATATGTAAAAAATATGTCAATTAATGTTAACCCATGAAGTATTTTGAATGAAGAGCACCTGTTTTTTAATACCGGGGGAAAGTAAAAAAAAATTCTGAATGCAACAAACATTCTGGATTTTTATATTTAATAAAGGGTAAAACCTTAAAAGCAAAACAAAGCATTTCATACCTTCATACCATACTTCAATTAAGTTTAACTAAGTTCCCAATTTGGGCATAAACACCCCCCCACCCCCTTATTTGTACTGCTTTTCTATGAGCACGACTCCCTCAGAGCCCTGGGGCTCTACAGAAGATATAGCTTTCATTAGCCAATTAAACAAGATTTGGATGGCAGGGTCTGCCTTCCTCAAAATGGGATGGCCAGATTTCCATAGGTGCTCATAACCCTCATTAAGATACGAGAGACAGGTGAGGGCTCAGCATTATGGGAAATACCAAAGAAAACTTTTTTTTTTGTGCTATGGGTATCAGCTTAGATTTGAAAACCAGTAATTTGCAGGTGAGATCTAAGACTAGTCTATTTTAAAAACAAAGTACTGTTTTCTAGAAGGTCTCCCACACTACTTCTTCCTGACTTTCCCTAACCGTATGAAGTGTAATATTTCAATGAGTACATATACGTGAACTTAAACAATAAAAGCTACTGAAAGATCAGAAGGAGCTCTCAGTCTGATGCCTGGACTCACCAAGCAGTGGTTCACAACAGCCTATTTATTTCCTTTCCCAATAACAGACACTTCTGGCAAAAAGGCTTCACCATTCATGTTTTGATTTCAGTAGAAAATTTAAGTTATAAATCATTGTTCTTCCTAAGCAGAACATTTTGTTGTTGCATCTGGATAACTGTCAAGGAAGGAAGAAAAATTGATCTGCTGTCAACTCAACAGGAATAATTGCTATAGTTTATATAAAGCAATAACTCTGTGTTTCCAGTTTCTACATGTATTATTCCTGCACCATTACGCAACACGATGCTTTCCCCAAGGAGTGCAAAAAATTTAAGGGAAGACTATCCTTACTCCTGCAAATCCTACCCCACCCAATTAGTAACAGCAGGAAGGTGTGAAGCTGAAGGGACAATGTGTTTAAGAATATGAACCTTCACAAGGAAAAAGCCTCACTGAATGAACTAATATATCTAAGGACAGATCAAGAAAAATGAGGGAAAAAAAGTTTCAAATCAACAAAATACACAGCTGACAGCTTTTTGACTGCGTAGGAGAAGCCAGTGAGGCTTAATCTATAAGCCTAACCCAAGCCTCCATTTCCTTCTGCTCTATAGTAAAGGTTCCAATTTGTGCTGCTGCTGGTAAGGTGCGTTGTTTCCCTGACAGGTGGATCTTTTTTTATTGGCATGCAGAAAAATATGATGATACATTGCTGCAGCCCCCAAACTCTTGTCGGACAACCACCCCGAGCATACTTCCTTCAGACCATTATGTGGCTCTCTCCATGTCAGCTTCTGTTTCAACTTGTTAATTTACTGTGCCATAGGCAACGACAAGTAATCTCTTAGGCAACACGTTGTCCATTAGCGATGGGTTGGGGAGCGCCCATCTCCTGCGTATGTCTGTGTTGCCCAATGCAGTAATGTACGAAGACATCCTGGATGGCCTCTCTTCAGGAAGGGGTGCAGCTGGGTTAGCTCATGTTCTGCTTTTCTGCTTACAGGGTTACTCAGCGAGCCACTTCCAGCGAAACCACAACACAAAACACAGAGCATCACTTCGGTAACACCACATATAATTATTTGCCCTTAAGAGTGTCCTCCTCCCCCATGCTTTTAAACCAAGTTGCACACATTTGTGAAAGACTACATACAGCTCTGAGACTGTAAGGGATTATCTATCCTTGCCTGTTGCAGTCTAGGAAGTCGTGGTGACTTCCCAAGCCAGAATTTGCATGGAATAATTTCCCTATCCCAGTCCCCAGTCCCTCTGCTTTATTCCCACTGGCAACAAATTTAAAAACTATATAAAATTAAGACTCTGCACCTGCTCTGCTTCCTAGAGGAATAGCAATATTAATACATGTAGAAAATATGGCAAGACAGAGGACTTTTTACTTTCAACACTAAACATTTCCTCAGTTATCTTCATCTTATTAAAATATGCCCAGGAGACAGAAAGCCCCGTTCATTTCATTGAGTACTGAACACTGATTGCATTTTTAGGAGAAACTTTCTGTTTAATAAAAGCCTAATCAGTCTGTTAAATTTTCCTTCTAATTTTTTTCCTAGTTTTTAATTACACCATGGGACTTGGCCTCTCTTACTTTTGTCTGAAATGAGCACCTGAATTCCTCTAGACTTCAGTCAGTTCAGTCAGGACCTTCAGTGAAGACTCTAGGGCCTCATATTCACAACCGATTGATAATTTTTTCAACTGAAACCAATACAAATGTTCAGATGAATCTGCAGGAATAACACACTTGAAATCAGCTTGGATGGTACTGCAGCCCTATAACCATATGTGGTCAGGGATTAAACTAGCTTTGTCACCACTTTGGAGATTTAGAGCCAATCACCTAAAGTCCTTCCTCCCTCTACTGCCACCTTTTTGCATTACTTGTCTTTCACTGGTGGCACCCCATAAACATTATTTGCTGAACACTCTGCAGATGTACGGGTTTTTTAATTATTCACTTTTTTTACCTTTTTTGTCCAAAGTCAATACAAATATAAATATTTTGTTCCTATTGTATGTCTGGAATAGAAATGTTCATAGAGTGCTTCCTTGGCCTGAGGGCACTGCAGTGAATGTAACCCGACATTAAAATCACTGTTTTTAAGTAACCCAATCATTCCTCATCATTCTTAATGCAGCGAGAAACCATATCAAACAACTGGCTTTGGTTAAGTCACTCATTTTCCTTGATTGATGCAAAAACCGTATCTATCCTAAGGATACAAAGCCTTCCATGAGCATTTGCAAATCTTCCATTAAAGCTTGGAAAGCTCTGAAAGTTACATTAAGGATGTTCACAAATCTTTCCCCCTTTTAATAGTATAATTACTTGATTGGTTTGATAATAAATCAAAATCCAAGTGAAGAAAGATTCATGTGCTTCATATAAAATGAATCACAGGGAAAACATTTCACAACTAGCAGGCGCTCTTGCCTTACCTGCCGTAACTTCAGACACATGGGCATGCCCAGCTTGGCACCCACCTCTGGCTTCAAGGTACAGACTGACGTTTTGGATGGCAGCTCCAAAACCTGAACCTGACATCAGGAAAACAAGAGTATTTGGTCAGGCTCCAGGTGAAAATTCTGCTGTTAAAAACACAAGTCTTTTAAGGTGATTAAGGCTAGTATAACCTCTTCCAGTAAAAACTGTCTGGAGGAAACTGAGGAATGCATGTGAAGTTGGAGCTGTAGGGGAATCTGCAGCTATCTAAACAAATGCATTGTTTTAGGAAAGACCAGACAAAACTGCTAGAATGAACACATCCTCTCCTTCCAATCTTCTGTTTAATCTGTATTATAGTCTTCTTTCCATACCATAGATGATATTGTTCATACGCTAGATAATATTGCAGGCTGCTTAATCTGAAAGCACTTCCCTGCTTCTTCTCCCTTTCCTCTTTTTCCATCTCTGTTCTTGATTTTTTTGTTATATTCACTTGCGGACACTTGCATTGTCTCCTCTGTTCTGTCATGGTAACACAGAGCTTGCGTGGAAATGTAGGCAATATAGATATCTAAGGTGGATTTTTATTTACTGGCTGACTGCAGTAACAAAATGTAAACCCAGAATTATCTGCTAATGCAGGCTGGAGCAGTGATGGCATACAGGTATTTTTAACACAATGTTGCCTGACCCTATTCAAAGCAGGGTCAGGCAACGTTGTGTTAAACACCTGCTCTCTGTCTACATAGCAGCTTCCACTGTTGCTTGCACTGATGGTAATGAATTATGGATTTTTTTTTTTTTTTTTTTT
>VZSC01005242.1:326927-358999 GCA_013398225.1 Steatornis caripensis | reverse complement strand
TTTTTTTTTTTTTTTTTTGTAGCATGGGGCAAGTCTTTTCTTTGCCAAGGAAGCAGCTCATTTCCACCTCAGGATGACTGCAGGCAAGATCAGGGGAGTTTGCCTTGCAATTTGGCACTGGAAGCTTTTGCATCTCTTGATTGTGACACGGAAGTGCCTCACTCCAGGCTGATTCTCAAGCCTGGAACTATGGAGAAATAGAAGTTCTTAGGTATCAAAAACGCTGCCAGTAACATCGCTGTTTCTCAGATGCATACTTAATCGCTAAGGTGATAGTTTATTTTAATTAAATAAACAATGTTCTGTATTATCTCGTAAAATTAAAGGACTTCAAACATTTGATAAATCCAGCATCACCAGCCATTCTAGGCTATTTCAGAGTGTGCAAAAGCCCAACAGTGCTGTTGGACAGCCCCTGTCATGCGAATTTCCTTAAGCATCTGAGATGAGGTATTACACAAATATGGCTCCTCTGGGAGCCATCAATCAAGATCACAGCAGCTGCGATGGCTTTCCAATCCCATACCTTTAGTTCAAAGCTTGCCAGAACATCTTCCTATTTCTAGAGGTTGTCAGCTAGCCTGCCAAAAGCCAGCTGCACTCTAGGGCTGCAAGTCAACAATGTACTAAACACAATATGCAGAACACTTTTTAAAGCCACTTAGCAGTGGAGCAGGAAACTGTTCTCCAGATCTGAGGACTGAAGACTACAGCAAAGAGCCATCCAATATGTAGACCAAACCTATGAACAAACCAAAGTTTGATCATCTGGGAATTCTGGTTCTTTGGAGCTACACTTAACAAAAGATGCTTTTCTCTTGGCAACTTTCTTGCTATCAGCATAATGGCCAAGTTAGCTATTGCAGGAAATGGGCTCTAAATAGGAAGATGACCTGCTCTCCATGTCTGTTTCATCACTGGCTCTCCAAAGGGCATCGCCTCCTAGACAAGACTGAAACTGCAACTTTTACGTCATAAGGAAGGATAAGAGTGCTGTGATAAATGCATTTCCACAGGTTAAAAGTAAAAAAACACCTCTCCTTTGCTTTACCTTGATTAAAAATGGATGAACTGGTACAAGGGCTACAGTTGGGCTTGCAAAGGACAAAAAACCCCACAAAGATGAGAAAAGGTTTTTGTAGAAGGCAGGCAGGCATGCATGAGCTGCCTATGCTAGATTGACGGTTCCTGAGACTGGCTGCATTAGAGGCAACTGAGCCTTAGAAATAAATACTATTTCATATATTTTGACAACTGTAACCTAAAACTTGAAGTTCTGTGTTTATATTGGTTTTGCTTAATAGCAAAAAGATTTGCCTTTGCCTGAGGTTAATAGTGTTCCTGGGTGGCTAAAACTGGCCACAAGGAAACACACCCTTTTTCTTTTTCACATTAATAAAGCTTTTAACATGTTTCTGGCAAATTGGCAAGAAAAGTGCGTGTAACTCATAATTGGTGATTTAAATGCAATCATGAACAAATAAATGCCTGTTCAGATCTCATTATTTATGGACTGAACCTGCTTTAAGACAAAATTACTCTTTTCTTGGGCACCAGCCAAGCATAAACACTTATTAAGTCTTAATTTTAATCATAAGCTGCAAATGTACTGTGTCTCACACAGTGCTGCCTATTTGGAAGCACTATATATTATGGGAGCTTATGTGAATTTATTGAAACCTGACACAGTTCTAATGTAAAGGTTCATACACAGCATGGAACTCTTTTACCTCAGGAGACAGCAAATCATTATCAGTTTGCAAGGCCCAAGCAAACAAATGAAAATAACACAGAGATGAATTCTAAGAGACATTGGGGTAAATGTCTTCTCCTTGGATCAGACGATTATTTAATTCTTCATTACCAGAAAGTGTGTGTGTGTACTCTGCCTGACACAAAAACTCTTCTCCGGCTGACACAAGAATGCAGTTGTCAATTTTGTTTAACTTAAATATTATTGAGCACTGCTGTAAAATGGAGAGAGTTCTTTGTTTGATCAGAACAACATATGAGGCTTAGAATGGCTGTATTTACCAGCACAGTGGCTGTGCCTACAGGCTTACTTAGTTCTGTAGAAGGCTGAACATTCTGGCGGTGAGCCAACAAAGTACTTAAATAAGTGCTTAACTTCTGAATAATAAAAAGTTCACATTTTCTTGTGACACAGGCACCATTCCCACTTATTACTTTGTATATAAAATATGCAACTTTCAGTTTCAAGATATGCATCCTATAGTCCAGAAAAGCATGTGACCTTTTATGCTCATGAACAATTTGCAATTAGCTACAATATTTCTTTTCGTGTTTATGCCATTTTTTTCTTTGTTCACATTTTTGGTACTTTGATGTCAAGTATTTGAAATAATTTATTTTTGTGTGATGTCCTCAAATAGTCCTTCAAAGAAAACAAAACTACAGTTTCTACAGAGCAGAAGGGGAAATTGCCAACAAAGCTGTCAGTCAGTGATAGCCGTGATAATGAGTTTTAGATGTGGACTTACCCAGTAGGAACTGAAACGGACCCTACAATTATTTCACACTGTGCAAACCTCTGGCCACTAACAGTAATTCAACTATTTCCAGCCAAAGTACCAGTTAAAGAATTAGCCTGGGGTGAAAGACCACATACTGCATTACAAATCACCTGCACCTCCCCTTCTCTCACCAAACATGACTTTCAGCTTCAGATGGAAGATGAGTACCTCCATCTGATGACAGACTTTCTGACCATCAGTTCCCCAGAAGGACTCTCGTTCCCCTTTAACAGTATTCAGAAGCACCAGAGGAGTTTTCAAAAGTCCTGCACATGAAAGATCAGCAGCAGCTGCAAGTACTTAAATGTCAGACAAATCTTGGGGTGGTATCCTTCTTATTAGAACATGAGTTATAGAATTCAGTCATCTTTCTGGCAGGTAAAAATAGTGATTAGAACCCCCAAAGTTTCCTTGTGTTGCCCTCTCTTGAGTAGAGTATCTGAGAGCAATGATGTTTCCCCTTCTGAACTATCTGATTTCAAACCCAAAAGCAATCTCCCAAGCACCAGAAAGAGAGATACTTCCTACCTCCTCCAGGGCTTTGGCTGCCATGGCCATTAGCCAGCGTCCCTGTGCCACCTGTAACAGAGAGCATCTGCAGAATCCCACATTCTCCGTGAAGACAGAATCGACCACTGAAGTCCGTCCCTCTGCTAAATCCCATAAGCAGATCCTCTGGTCACGACCCTGACTGTTAACAGTAAAACAAGTTATCCATGAGCAGCAGGTCTGAGGAAGCCTGGCTTTCTGCAGGTAGGTATCTCAAAGTTGGGTCTTTAATAGGAGTGAGCTTAGTACAGCTGCTGTGGGAGTATTAATTGGGTCTTTGATGAACTGTATCCTCCAGACCACCACGCTTCTACTGACTGCAAAACTGGCCAATAGTTTCAAAAGTTAGTGGGAAGAGGGAGGACCTGAGAGTTAGTCAGATACACGACAGTCACAGTTAGCCATGTCTCCTTGTGAAGAGAGACTTGATCAAATGCAGTTATGCTATTTATATGTGCGTATATATTTATGAATTCTCATGAGTATTTGAACATTTTAATATAAAAATACTTAACATTTTGCCATTTATTAGATCTAATTTAAAAGGCAACAAAAGTATTGAGAGAGTAACACAGTTAACACTCTCACCCTAGCAATGAAATAGAAATGTCAGGCGTGTTGACAGCTGAAAGACAAATAGCAAGACAACAAAGACTGCATCAAAGATAAATAAAAAGCTACAGTTATTCAGTGGTCAACTTCCCACAGCCACAGGGAGGACACAGAAGACTTATGACTGTGTATGTGCGGAGACACAACAGGAGAGGGACTGGCAGTGCAGGGAGCAGCAGGAACTAAACAATGGAACACTGTGGTTAAAACATCCAAAACCCGAGAACCAGCAGCTGCATTGCTGATGTACTAGTGCAGCTCACGCTGGGACTCCTCTGCACACCTCTCTATCCCACAGAAAAGTCTCTGTGTTGGTCCCAGACAGTAAGACCAAGGAGGCCAGACCGGGCACAGCATCAGTTGCTATGTATTTACATGATCCCACTGGCTCTGGAACAAAGTACCACTGTGGAGGAGCTTCCAATCCACACACTACAGGAGCACAAGATATGCGTCCTTATGTTATCACCTGGGAGAAGGAGTCAGCAAAAATCCCTTATCCATTTCTTATTTTCATTAGCAGTATCACCTGATGGAAGCATGAAACCTGAACAGAGGTAGATGCAAATCTACATACTGTTGGGGCTTCTTCAACATCAATACAGAAACTCCCATCTGCTGTTCAGCTGAGTGACAAACTGTCAAAACATTTATAGCACGGGGCATAGAAACAATGTGGTACTGCAAGAAATTGTTGTGATTTAGAACAGAGAAACAAAAAATACAGGCAGCTTCTGTCCTAAAATTGCACTGCTATGTGAACTGTTATACAGCAAAAATAGAGGTATGGAAAAAAACTATAATTATACAAACAATGCTCATTCAATATGGTTTCATGGGGGAGAGTGTTGATAACTGTAGTTAAGCAGATAACAAATATACATGCTAATGAGTTCTACTGTATATTATAAGAGATGTCTTCTCTAGATAAACATGTCAGAACACCTCCTAGTCACACAGACACTTTGGCATCTACTCTAGATCACCTGTCTAATCCAAAGTACACAAATCTTCCTGACCTTCCCTTGCTAAACGAGAACAGAAGATATTTTGCAACAAAGGCATGCAACTCAGCTTTCTTGCTCATTTTCAGCCTTCCGTTCTCCATCTCTGATTCTTCTCTTCCTTCCTTCCTTCCTTCCTTCCCTTTTCTCCCTCTTCCCTCTATTTATAAACTCTTTATATCAATTTTGTTCTTGCCCGAGAATCAGTTGTGAAGCTTTGTCAACTTCAAATCCAAGTGTATTTCCTTTACCCAAAGACCTCACCTGATCTCAACGCAGTAATACACTATGGACCCCAAGGTGTTGTGATGTCATCACGCATACATGTATCATAAAAAAAATTAACTGTATAATTTTTTCCACTTTTTCTTTTACAGTTTTTCTGTATTTTTGTACTTCTGTACATTTCCATATGTGTTGGAGAGACTTTCAGTCACTCCAGAAATAAGAGATTCGTTTTTTCCCCTTTTATTTTTTCCTTCTTCAATCCTGTACATCATAGAAACAAGAATAATTTCACTGGGTTTTGCCTGCTTTGCTAACCTGAGGAGCCTGTCTTTACCACCCATTGTCTCCACGCAGTAGACAGATTTTCTTCCATGGCCATCCAGTACTGTGTCCGCTCTGTGTGTTTTCAGGTTCCAGACATGGATAAACCCATTCTCAGACCTGGCAGTAAGAACAGATGCATTTAGTGTGACCACTGCAGACAATCTGATAATAAAAGTCTGATACTTTTCCTTTTTTTTTCCAAAACTGAAGCTGTATGCACACCCATCATTCACCAATCATGCATTTTGTTGTTTTCTCCAGATACAATTTATCTAAATAAACCACTTTTGTTTTAAAAGAAAATGTCCATATGATGCTCAACTCAGCCAGAAATCCTGGTTTACTTACCCAGAGAAAAGAATGGGGACGTTAGGTTCTTGGCTGCCACAGGAAAAATGCAGAGTGTGGACTGCAGCACTGGTACCTCTGAGAACAAACTGTGGATCCGGAGGTGGCAGAGCCATCTGAGCAATGAACTGGGGGAGTGAGAAGACGACACAGGTATCACAGAAGGTAAGGCAGCCTAAAGTGAAATTATAACTTTAAATACATTCTGATCGGGACATTTGCTTTTCCTAGTCACTTTCCTCTTTGAATTACCATTATTGGATGTTGTTTCTATTTGCCATACAGTAAAGTATTTCCTTTTAACATCGACTGATCAAGCAGCTGTCAAATCTGCTTTTTGCTGCATTCCTTTTAAAACAAGGTGCTGGGCTAGCCGTGTGTGTGTATGCACCTCTTGCACACTTGTAAATACAAAATTGTTCAGCTGTTCTCCCTGCTGCAAAAAGGAAGAGCTACAAAATCCAAGAAACTGGATACCCCTAATTTCAGTGGGCAAGCAATTTATCATTCCAGTTAGCCCCTTGGCAAGTCTTCCCCCTTCGTCTCCATAAAAATACTATTTCTGTGCTTTGCAGTCACAAACATTTACAGAAAAGCATTGCAGTGAACATACCAACTGAAAAGAATTTCAGATGAGATTAGAGTTATGATCATTTTTACACAAGAATCCCATTACTCCCAAGTGATTTTTTTTGGTTCCAAACATCGTTACTTGAAAAAAGAAATGCGGTATTTCACACTAACTTAGTGACTACTGTGTAAACATTTTATTCCAGGGGATTTGTATTCCCCAAAGGATCAATAGAGAGAGATGGATGCATTCAGCTTTATGTCATTGGTTCAAATGTGGCCGGAGTCAGCAAAGAACAGGACAAGTATATGGGGAAGCACGTTGCCCTGTCTAACATGGGACACACGAAGTGCAATTTTTTATGAACACACAGGGATAGTTTGTGTGATCTGATTAGGCACTCTTACTGATCTGGCACTTTCACCGAGTATTTCCATTCATGTTAACACCTTTGCAGGCAGTTGTGCACAAGCACCAAAGAAGGCCAAGAATGACTTTTCTGTGTTCCGACTTGCTGCAAATGACCCTCCAGACCTATGCTTGGACAAGATAACCAGCAGTTTCTTTGACTGCAAGTACAATTTGCGATTCATTGGAAAATGCACCATAACATGCCTTACAAGAAACATTTCCACCATGAAAAGTTACTCCTTTATCTGTGACATTACTAGCCATGCTTCTTCCTTTTTGACCTGACCTACAGAGAAGGACAGCTTTTGCCACTACAGATGTCAACTCTCATCACTCTTTCCTATTCATGCATATATTAGACTGGATTAAACAACAAGTTTTCTAAATTCAGTAAGGGAAGATCAGCAGGTGTTCTGCCTGCCGAAAACAGCAGAGGAATTGCAGAGAATGAGAACAGAGTGCTAAAGCTACAAGTTACACAATAAATTAAAACAGGTTAACTTTTATTTTTCATCTCACCTCAGTATCAGCTTCTGAATTGTGTTTAATGGATGCACTTGCTATTGCACCTCATTTACAGGTCTACCTTGAGTGTTTATAGGTCAGTAATCACCATGGTATCTACAGGTCCTAATTAAACACAATTATCTTTTAGGATTAGTGATGAAACAGGATTCTACAGCATAATGTGCAGCTTTCCCTCAATAGCACTGTGTAATTAGGTATGAAAATAATGAGCTCAGTGGGTAACCTCCATGTTTTACTGTCCTGACTCATCTGTTTTATGATGTTCCCAGATGAGCTAAACTCATGACAGGCTGGAGTAAATTTTCATATGATTACATGATGTACAGGTTCACCCCTATGGTGAGATCCAGCTCCCAGGTGCCCGTCTGTAACATGCTTCACCTGTGTTACAAACCTGTTAGACTAAAGGTTTTGTCACCAAAGGTCACATCTTTGCGACACTACAGCTGTATGCTCTTGCCCTCAACATGACGCTTTGTAGAACCACGTACATAAACTAGTAGCTAGGCAGCTTGTCAGAGGAGTGGGGTCCCTCTTTACGGTGGAACGATCCTGGGTTGCTGCAGTGAGCAGGGAAGACAAAATAGAACCGAGTCAAGCCAGAGGCTATGTGGGATTACAAGGCAGGTTTTTAATAGCATTTTTCTAATTACTGACACAGAAGGTTTTGCTGACAGACAGCAAGTGTGTGCGTGGCTGTGGGAAGGGTTTTACCTGGCATGAAACAGACGCTACTAATGCATGTCTTTACAAGGACAGTATTTCAGTAAAATCCTCAGACTGGCTACAGGAAAAAAAGAAAACCAACAACTGAAAACATACTTTCAAGCTGTAAGCAAATGAAGTTACATTTTGCTCCTTGGAGACTGGTTCTTCGCTTGCTTTTTTGCTAATCAGATACGTGAATCTGGAAATTTGGCTTAATATTAAACCTATGTCATTTTTTATTGGGCATATGAGATGACTCCTTATTACTTTCTATCATGACTCAGCAGATGAATGGCAGTGTGACAGTATTAAGCGTCTCATTTTTCTTCCAGCAAGTGCTGAACTATAAAATTGCATCTGTGCTGTCTTCTTCCTCGATGAGCTTGGACAAGTCACTTAAGACCAAGATTTAATTAAAAGTTCTTAGGTACCTAAATCAACAGAAAGTCCCATGAGGTCGCAAATAGATAGAAATTTGGTGCACCAGTGCCTTAAAAACTCCAAGAAACTCCATCTGTTCCTGTTGACACATAAGCATTCTCAAAAAAAAAAGACATTTAGCCTACCTTCAACTCACCAGGTAGCTCAGTATCTCTACTTTACTTACAAGGATAATGAAATACATTGTGTTATACTGATAGCAATAGGTAATGGTTATAACCATGCTTTGCTAAGCTGACAGCTACAAACGTGCTAAATATGACGACTGTGCAATGGTTAAAGCCCCAGGTAAATTTTTCAAAAGCGCCTAAGTGATTTAGAAGCCTAACACTCGTTTTCAAAAGAATTTTCAATCCTAAATCTCTAGGACTTTTTTAAAGTTTCACCCCAGGTGTCTGAAAATGAGTTCTCTAATTAGCACAACATTTATTTTCTTGTTAACTCCACCTAGCCTCAGGGAGACCAATCTGTTCTTGTTAACTGGGGATATCTGCAGCAAATGTAATTAAATGAATTTGCTTAGTATTTAGGCTGGTCTGAGAACAAAATCTGGCTCAAGGGCTTGAACAAGCAAAGTGCAACCTACAGAAGAAAGTTCATTTAAAAGCATCATTGGGCTAGACTATACGTTTGTCCCCGAGATATCCTCATGCTATGACTCCTGCCTCCTATGAAAGGATGTTAAAAGATACGAATCATTTTGCTTACGGCATTATTTGTTTGGAAGAGGGTATCACCAGTAAGAGATGCAACACCTCATCATCACACTCTTGTTTTTTAAAAGATGTTCCACTTTTTACTTCTTCCAGCCTTCCCTGTGCTGGTAACAGCATCCTCCTTCAGGGGCTGAGCTACACTCCAATACGATACATACAAGTAAAAGTATTTTTTACAAGGTGCACCACAAACCCTTGGGCTCCTGCATAGGTTATTATTGCTACATGAGCAAGGAGTGGAAGACCCAGCTGTTGAAATTAGTGTTTCAATTAGCAAACAGCTATGTGCATCACACATTAGGTATTAAAAGGGTTTTGTCTAAAAAAAATGCTTCTACTAAATGGCAGAACAATTTAATTTCCTTCAAAATTATGTTAAAGAGCAATTCACTATTAATATCCCTAACAAAAGGTACTTTGTTTAGGTTGCAGTTGGAATAATCTTCAAACCATTTCAATGTCTATGTAGTGGTATTCCAGTATCATCACTTCAGCATTTGATATAAAAAGTTGAGCTTTGATTTAATGAGAGTCATTTAAAATATGTAAATGTCAAAAGGATTACCTTAGAAAAATCTCTCAGAGAATTAAAAACATTAACAAATTCCCACAGGAAAAATTCCAGCAGAATTCGGCAACTCTCCTGTTCCCACTCCTGTCACTTGTATTTCTATCACACATTGAAGCAAAAACAAATTGCTATTAAAATATCATCCAAACACCCTCCTCCCCCTACAAACTCCACAGTTCAGTTTGAGATCCCAATGGCTCAAGCAAAGACAAGAAAAAATCCTCTTCTTTTTTTCTTTAGACTTACTTAGAGTAGTAAAAACTCGGTGGTAAAAGAGCTTTTTCAGGTATAGGAGAAATAAATCTCTCTAGGCATGTCTGGCAAACTGATTTGGGATTGAAACCAGCAGGTGTGCAGACATAATTACTACAGCAAAATATTCAACACATCCAGGTGTGCTCACAAACAGATACACCAAATCCCTGTTACTTTTTGAAAATTCCCCGTCTACCAGGTGCCACCACCCTCCCAAAGGAAAAATCAGAGCAAAGAATGAGTCGACAGAGATGTGAATAAATTGTTCTTACCCCTTTCCAAGCTATTCCTTTTTCATTCATACAAAAGCTTTTTTAGCCCGCTCTTCTGCGCCTACCTGCACTCACTCAAAAGCTTTGTGACATTCTGCCATGTTGTATAGCGCAGCTCTAGTGCACGAGGGTGTTTTTGAAATGGGTCACTAGCTGTAACTGCAGAGGAAGTCAGTGGAAATAAAAAGACTCCCTCAAATTAATAGTGCAACACAATTTTGTTTATTCCATTACATTTACAATCTCCAGTGTTAAAATACAGGAGGCAGCCCTTGCAGTATGAGCTTTCCAATACAATATTCCCAGGTATCCAGCCCCTAACCCACTGCAGACAACTGGGGTTCCTAGTGGTAAAACTATGAACTATCGTCTGCCCAAGAAACACCCGTATAACACGGCTGCCGTTCCTCCTGCAGCCAACTATTGCCTTCCAGGTGTGTGAGTTACTTCAGTAGCAAAGATACATCAGGAGGGTCCCAACAGCACCTGATTCACCTCACTGAATCATAATGCCAGAACCCAGCAGGACTCGGAAACATCTTGGACATCCCCGGTTGATGCAAAATGCTGCCTGGTTATATGGCACTTCTAGGAAGGGGAGAATAAGAGTTTAGGACTACACGAACCCATTTAATGAGTAGCAGTTCTGTACACAAAAGAGATGCCAGGCAAATCTGCACAAGTTAAATGTCTTAAAAGTTCACTTCATCTGACTGCATAAGTCATTTTTTATAGGTTATTGACTACAAGAGGTCTGAAAGCAGGTATATGGTTTGGCAAGCAAATATTCTTCAGACGTGTTGTGGCAAATTTTTAAACCCAGCTTTTCGTTTTTCATGCACAAATCAAAAAATGACAGAACACACTGAATAGAAAAGGATGTTGTGGGACAGTAATCTGAAGAAATCTCTTGCACTTGACATGAAAAATAACTGACTGTACAAAGAAATACCTTTTTATGTCCTGTAACACGCTACATATACAAAACACTCAGGGAAGAATGAAATGTCACTTAGGTTAAATTCAAAATTAAAAGCCAGGCAGCCTGCTTTTTGCATTCTTACCCAGTCCCCCCAAAAACATGGTTTGCCTGTTGTGTGCAAAGACAGAAAGATGCACTAGTAAAATCAGTAGAAGCTTGTATAGCAACTGCCTGCACAGATCAAGAGATGTGGGAGTGCTACACAAGTAGTTGCAAAGGTCAGAGCCCCAGAATATATGAAAATTCACCCACCAGTCAACTAGCACTGCAGCTTTCGGTTTAAAGGCATCTCTGGTGCTAAATTAAGATATAAACTGTATCATACTTCTAGGATTTCTTTAAAGCTGATTTTAAAAATAATTTAAGTGGAAATCAGGAATCAGTAGAAATCTTTAAATCAAGAAATTTATTTCAATCAGAAATTAGAATTACTAGAAATATCTTATTTAACCAGTAAAATGTACTAATAAAGCACTCTTAATTTTCAGGAGTAAGGATAACCAAATGCTTTCTCTTAAATTGGTTGCTTTTCATATTACTACCTACCTATGATTACCAAAGCAGAGATTAAGCACAGTGATGTGTATTTGTATTACATATGTGACTTCACAACCTAAAAAAAAAAAAAAATTAAAAAATCACTACGGTGGACTGGAAGCATTTATTAGTGTGCTTATACTTGCACTGGAAAATACAGTATCTAGATACTGTAGATAGATTTCTAGATAGAATTCTCTTGCTTGCAAAACTTGCTCATTAGAGACACATCAATGTCAAAAAGAATGCAATGATTTGTATGACCTAGCTATACAATCCTCTCTTCACTGACATCATAAACCTGTTGCCGCAGAGCCACCATTACAGCTGACAAAAGTCCTTCCTTTTATAGGCTGGGAAAACTAAATGCTGTCAGAGCTTTCATTCTAGTCACTGAATAATTTCTAATGACTAACAATGACTGCCTGCTCAGAGAAACACTTCAAAAGTCTCTTTTTGAGAAGTGCTGAGAACCTACATTTCCCATTGACTTCAAGGGGAGTTAGGAGTTCGTCCTCTCTCCGGAGCTCCCCAGAATTACCTTCTCTCCTGACATTTAGACAATGAATGATGGAAGCTTCCACATTTTAATTGTAATAGTCAACGGACAGACGGCAAACAAAATTGCTTATCAGCGATTGGTGATATGCCAAGAAATCTTATGGGAGCAGAAAAGAAAAGGACTAATAACCACCATGCAATGTAATGCATTTTTAGTGATTTCCAGTCAGATAATGGCTCCTCACAGTGTTCGCACCTTTTTTTGTCTCTAAGCATCCCCTAACTGAATGAGGCTAAACCACAATATATTACAATTTTAGGTCATGAAGTTTGTAAGAAAAATGTATGTATATCAATGTCAGTGTGTAACCTTGAGAAATACTGAAACCCAGGCTTGTGTCTTGAGGTTCAGTTTCAAATACTTTCGTCTGCAATTTCTAAAAAAGTCACTGTACAATAATTATTTTCTATATGAAAACATAGATTCAGCATGGGAACAAAACTAAGGATGATTGTAATTATTTGAAAGACACTGAGGTTAGCATGTGGATCTCATTGCCACTTACACATTTTGGTCACTGAAACAAAAAGCTATTAATCAATATGTAAAAGCCATAAATTAACATAAACATTAATCATTCTAATACTCCCACTGTGTCGGATTGATAATTTTTTTTCAGTCTTTCATTCTGACATATTTGCCTTCAGCTATCAGCTGGTTGACCTTTTTTAACACAGTTAAACATTTTGGGCATTGCAAATCTTACTGAAGTAAACATTTTGGAGACAGCCAAATATCACGGATAAGTTTATGCCAAAAACATGGGGTCTGAAAACATGATAGCCCCTGCCTCACACATAATTGCACTACCTTTTAATAGAGGAGTCTAAAATACAGCACGAAATGTAGCTGAAACAGATGAAATTCTAGTGTTTCATAAGCAGGTTCATTTTGCAGATGAGGGAAAAGACACCCATCTGTTTTACTTTCTGAAACCATTAATTGCCTGGTAAAGCACGATGATATAACTACATACAGCCTTGTTTGGAGAAAGAAAGCAGGCATAAAAGCCCATAGTACTTGAGCTCTGTAACACACTGTCCATAAAATTAAATGAAAAAAAAGAAAAAAAAAGACAAGAAATGCCTGATCACTTAAAAAAATTGAAGAATATGAAAATGCACAGTATCAGTGAAAAGAAGTATTTATACAACTGCCTCTCTATACCATACCATTCGACCTAAAATAAATTTAAGTTTGTACACGTGATAAATCATTGTAATCTAGCAGAAAATTGATAAGCCAAGGACCATCAAAAGATTGTTTTGAGTAGCCTCTAGTTCAGCCACGCATAGCGATCTGTCAGCCACCGGGCTCTGTCTGCCCATCCTCCTTAATTAGGGGTGCTGCATAGTGCAGCATCAGCTACAAATCTTCT
This sequence comes from Steatornis caripensis, assembly GCA_013398225.1. Classification (NCBI taxonomy): domain Eukaryota; kingdom Metazoa; phylum Chordata; class Aves; order Caprimulgiformes; family Steatornithidae; genus Steatornis; species Steatornis caripensis. Next base: position 345,468 of record VZSC01005242.1, on the reverse strand, counting down.
GGTTCCAAGAGCTAATAATGTCCTCAGATAGCATGGGCTTAATTAAACATCTTCCAGACATTTTAGCAGACATTTCCTGCAATAATCTTGTTTAGTTACAAACTATTAAAAAGAATTGACAGAGAAGAAATATATCAAGTTGTTACAGCAACTGAAGTTATTTGGGCCAGAATTATATGTCTGCAATTAAGGATTCTGTAACTGTGAGCAATTAAAATATAACTTGATTTGAAAACTAATTCATTCTAAACACATAGTTTTCCCATGACAAACTTTTATGATTATTTAATTTATTCCATTCTAATTACACTTTAATTAATCTACTCTTGTATAATATTATACTGTTATTCTGGCATTTGACCAATGAAGACAATAAATTGATTGCAGTTCCGTTGCACAAGAGCAGTAACTGTCATGCCAGTTTCAACACCACGTTTATTTATTTGTCTGTTCTATTACTTTTCTTTTCCTCCCACAGGGCATAGGAACATGAAACACAGCACAAATCAGATGACGTTTTGTCTTCTATACTTTGTTCTTCCAAGTGTGAAACAGAACTTAAGAATTTTTAGTGTTAAGGAAAGGTATATGTAACATATTACATAATAAAAATATAAACTATAGGAAATCAATTCATACTTCTAAAATACATCACACAACAACTGATCAGTTGATTCCTGATGTACAGGACCACGTCCTGAGCTGCTAGAAACAGATTTGTTTCCATTGACATTGAGCCCTGCTCAGGATCTGGCCTGATACAGTCAACACTAAGGGAGAAAAAGACCAAAACCCATTTTTGTACTTACCTTAAAGTTACATTCATTTTAGTATCTCAATAAATTTTACAAGACACTGCATTTTAGTTTTGCATCAAGTTACCTTAGATTCAACTAAAACAAAAGTATATAAATTCTTTTATTCTGTCTATATATTATATATGGATTAAACTCCCATAAAATAAATATACACAAACATTTTATTACACACAGAATTCGCAGTGTTGTATTTTACTTTGCTTTGGTCATACTTAAAGCAATGACTGTAATTTACAGTCAGAAGTCCTCAAGTTTCTTTGAATATGAACTTCCCTGAAATTCACAGTTCTTGCACATTTCGTGGGAGGAGAGACCGAGTAGTGACTCTTATGAAGACACAATGAAGCAATCTACTTTTCATGTGCTTCTTTTAATACTTCTACCCACATTCCTGGCTGTATGCTTTCTTCTGCTTATGAAATAACCCGCTATTGTACGTGCCTCACCAAGAGCGAGACGCCTTGCATAGACAGGCAATTAAAATAAAATGCACTGCAAGTTGAGCTCTGACAGCGCTTTCCAAAATACTTCGTTTTACTTTAATCACGCCATTTACATTTCATAGAATTTAAAAATACAAAATACATTCACAAAATGCGTATTCATTAAAAGAGGAAAAAAAGATTCTGCACTTAATTGAACAGGCCAAGTACTTTACCAGCGTTGCCACAGTGGGAGATAAGTTTATATCAAAATACTGTACCTGTTTCCTAACGCCCGTGTTTATATTACCAACATTTGTTTCATATTAAATTCATATTCATATAAAAAATATACTTTGAAATTGCAAATAGCAAATGGGATAAATGGATGTAAACACAGAAGGAATATTAAATAACCAAAGGTAATTCCTATTTGTGTCCAGCTCATGTTTCAAATTCCAAATTCTGGATCTGATCTACACCCATCCAATCTGCTAGATGATATCAGTGACACTGCTCAAATGGGGAAGGGCTTGCGGGACTCATTCATTACACCAGTATTTCATAAAGCATTTTCTCTTTGGAAGGTTTCTGCTTCTGTGTAAACTACAGCACGTCTCCGAGACCAGCGTTATTATGGGTCATTCTCCGTAGATGGAGAAACTGAGGCAGGGACAGTAAGTGACCTCCCAAAGTGGCACAATCACTAGAACTGGGGTGAGGACTCCTCTCACTAATTCCTGGCACTCCCTTCCCACGGCCAGTGAGATTCACACACCGCATAGCATTTTAAGAAAGAAAGCAACGTGGACATTACTTTAATGTGCATCAGTTCACTAGGCTAAAACTTTAAATCCTTATTCAGGTGAACTCTCAAGGTCAGAAGCAACAGCGTTTCAGTAAAGACCAGACCATTTGGTACACACATTTTACTTTCTCCAAGAACCTCTTCAGTATTTTAAAAAAGGGAAGACTTAGTGTTATGTATATCACTTTTAAATATATGAGACAAAGTTTCAGGTTATAAAGTATTTTTATGCTGTGAAATATCCCTGAAAATTCAAGCTTAATCACTAATCATATGTGTCATTTGTCTATTAGGATTCCCATCCAATACAGCACAAGTACTTGGATAAGCCAAGTTAGTGGAGAGCGAATTAGTCTAAGAAACCTAATAAGGCTCTCTAGAATTCCAGTGCAAACAGGAATGACAGTTACAAGGCAAGTACTACCCAAAGAGCAAATTTTTAAAGAAGTTTAACAGCTTAGGCTAAGCTTACACTTTAGATACAAACCTACAATTGCTCTTTCATGCCAGTTTGATCACATAAATCTATATCCATTTTGCATAAGCATGTAAGAAATATGCTCATCTCCAAGGCTTTGAGATAAGAGTAATTGTATGTTAAACAGTTAAATTGTTAAAATGTGAGGGATATTAATAAAAAGCTGGTCTCGCATTTAACAGCAGTTGAATACTGATGGTGCTTAATTCCCAGTTTCGAGTACTGTTTCCTACATTTGTGATGTTCTGATCAGCTAGTTTCTCTATGTTTTAAGGAGTAACACTACTATTTAGTAAATGGAGAGAAAAAACCCCAAAGTTACAGAATAGAGCTACATAGCTTACAGATGTAACTTCAAGCTTCACTCCCCTCATCCACGATAAACTACTTCTGACCAAAAATGTTGTGAAAAACGCAAAACTGTTTCACCTCCTTAATTTGAAACTTTGAACAACTCCGCAGTACCTGAACTTGAACTCCCAGCCTTTGAACGTGTGCTGAAGAGCCCCCTATTGTACCGCACTTTTATGCTGGCAGGAACTGAAGTGTCAATCTTTCATCAGATAATCAGATTATGTCATGTTCTGACCAAATTCATTAGGAAAACTTTTACCAACCCTATTATCTCAAACCAGAAAATCTAGATCAAAGTATAACCAATTTTACAGCACAATAAAACTGTTATAAATATTTAAACACTAATTAAAAGGCCTCTTTTGTTAAAAGTAAATAAATAATTGAAAGCTACCTCTTCTTATAAATGCTATTCAATGTAACCTTATTTATCTCATGCTTCTCAGAAAAACAGGACCTATATATGGTGGACAGTGGGAAGAAATGCACTTAAAAGCAGTCATTTGAAAAGAGGGAGGGTTGCTAGACTTTTAAATGATTTGCCCAAAGTAAGTCACACTGAGTGCTCATGCTAGTGACAAAGCATTAACCCCTGAATGTCTTTGCTAACTCCATTCATATTGGACAATCATTCTACTTACTTCATGCAGAGGTACTGGATGGACACTACATGCAAATGGAGAGAAGAAACACTTTTCAAGGAAATCCTACATCAATGAGTAATTTCTCAGTAAATGCAATTATATTGTAATTTGTTTTCTTCCTAAAATATGCATGATCTTGTCTCCTAAAAAGGTAAATAGCTGTAGTTAAGTTTACCAGATGTATTTTCTGCTTTTTGAGCAGATATGACATCTGCATAAAACAAACACTGAATATGAGAATACTAAATATTTTCCCTTGTCTCCATTTCACATGGATAACAAGCATGGCATAAAACGGAATCAAAGAATTCATATTAATATAATTAACAGCAAGGACTTGAGTTTAAACCGTGAGCAGCAGCAGTGACAACAAAAACGACAGGACACTCATCAATATTGATTTCACGTATTTTTCAGTGCTACAATCAGATTCTCCATCTGTAACTCAAACTTTAAAAGTATGATAATTTACGGAAAGGAGATTAATTTAGCCATTTTGAGTCAAAGCCGTATTTCATAGCTTCATCCCAAATCCTGTATATTGTTAGGATCCCTTTCCCCTTTGAAGACTTAGCGAATGATTGAAGCTTCTACTTTCTGAGAAACAGATAACACAAGACTAGTAATCTGACTCTAAGCCACTGGATAAAGGCAGTTTGTTTCCTCTTAGCCCATCTGTCAACACCTCTTCAGTAATTAGTCCTAATTATTACAAAGGGCTAGCCTCCCATTCGCATTATTAAATCAGAAATAGTATCATAGCCAGGTATCTTTCAACGCCTACCAGACTGGCGACCTTCGATTTCATTGAATCTTCTATCAGTATCCGCCTTTGGAAGAGCCTCGGCAGTAATTTTAGCATCAGCTTCAAAGATGCAGATCCCACAGTGGAATTCCAGGGATGCATTCATATACACACCCACATCATGTGACAGGAGAGCAAGCAACACAATTGACCTTCGCATTGTTCTCTAAACTCCTGTGATATAAAACACGCATCTCAATTTTATACAATAGAACTGGGTTTTGCCTGCGTGCTTAGAAGCGCTCCTTTGAACTAAACGCTGATAGGAAAAATAGGGAAACTGTCTATAAAGATGAGGGTCAAATCTTTGTTAAGAAAACAATCCCTCTGAACTTTTCTACAGATCAAGGTAAATCTGCAAGAAGTAAATAGTAACTAAAAATATGCATAAATGTATTTAAGTGTGAAGATTTAAAAGGTTTCTTTTGTTTATTTTTGCCCTATAGCTGAAGCTCTTCCTCAAAAAACTGGAAAACAAAAAAGGACGATGACATCAAAACTCTCAGAGAACCAAAGCTCAATTAGATGAGGCTTTAGTCAGTTTTAAACTCTTCATTTGTATTAACATTTATTTAACTGAAGCAAGAGAAAAAAAGGTACTCTTAAGAACCAAACACTCACCTTCTTGTGATTAAAAGCCACACATGTTTCCCAATAGCACATCTGAGACAACTAGTGAGGATTGTTTACACTGGATTTCTCATCAACAGCAGAGCACTACCAGTTTTCTCAAACACGACGCACCAGCCTGAGCTGCACTGGTACAGTTTATGGCTTGTGTAAGTATCTCTACTAAAAGCTTGTGCCCAGAGCAGAGGAGCTATACAAATAGTCAGAAGACTCCATGTGAACAAAGCCCATGTCCTCTAATTAAAACAGATTATGTTTTTGTGGATATGCTCAATGTTTTAAAAGCTAAAGCATATAAACTGCAGTATTTTTTAAAGAAAAAATTAAAAAACAAAATATTTATAAGAACTTTTCTGTGTCCTGTGGGGTTTTTTCCCCTCTTTGCAGGTCTCTAAATGCTACAGATGTTGACAACAAACAATACCTAAATTTTTTAAAAAACGTAAATAATATAAGAGCTAGTTACTATTTAAGAAGTGGTAGCCTAAATATTAAGGTTTGACTGAGCAATCAGGAGTTGGGCAGGCACTGAAGAGGGTGCATGAGGAGGATGCCCCAATCCTCATGGATGTCACCGCAGCTCTGTGGCGTCACAAAGCCCAATGCCTGGAACATGGACCATGTCCCAAGTTCTGGGCCCCTGACCTGTGGATGTGGTTGGCCCAAAGCCTCTCTTCTGTCTCATTCTCTCAACTTGGCCTACTTGGAACTAGCACAAAGACATCTCAGTAGCAAACAGTATTGGAGCATGAAGAAACTACTCTGATTCAGCTTCCTGCAAGTCCCACATACCTTCCTGCTAGAGTACCCGCAGCACCATACAGCTTCACTGCACCTGGATGGCTTTTCACTTCAGAGGTAACTAAAACCTACTGCCAAGAAAAATAAGCACAGAAACTTAAAATTCATTTTCCAAGTGGTACCTTTTCCAAATAAATGCCATGTTAGTAACATGCACAGTAATGGCCAGGCATTTGACTATCAATGGATCACATGTTAAAATACATTAATATTTCAGGTATCAACAATGCAGTATTAACACACTTACTACCATTTTAATCTTGATTATCCTTATGAGAATTCAGTGTATTAACAATAAAACTTTACACAGGAAAACATCGTATGGTTCTGGTATTGCAGAAAAAAAAGCTCCCGCAGGGTCAGATGACAGGTCCATCTAGCCTAGTATCCTGTTTCCAACAGTGGCATGCTATTTAGGAGAAAGAAGCCTGACTGCTTTTGCAGTCCATTCCCCCTCATACTCCTCCATGCACGACTGCTATAGTAATGATGTTACATGGCACGTAATTTCACTGTCCAAGTGTTGTCCTGCTGCCTACGAAATTGTCTAATCCCTTTCGAAGCTGCCGATACCATTGCCTTCACTACCTCCTGCAGCAAAAAATTCACTGTTGTAAGTTTCAGAAAACGACGGAGTATTTTCTTCTAGTTGTTTTAAGCCTGATCTTCTACTAACTTCACTGGGTGCCCTCTGGTTCTTGCATTGCAGAATTTGGAAGGCAATAGTTTCACATTCGGCTTTTTGATCACTTTCATGATTTTGTAAATCTCAGTGATAAATATCTGTCTCTAAACTAAAGAGTACCAGCCTGTTCAATCTCCTCATATGACAGTTGTTCCATTTCCCCTGATCGTTTCAGTTACACCATCTCTAACTCCACTAAATACATCTGGAAGAGCAGAGAACTGAACATTGTACTTCAGATATGAGCCCACTGAGGTTTTCCTTAGTAGCAAAATTACATCCTTGACGAGATAAATCTTCACAGACCTCAAAACTCACAAGTCACTTTCAAGAGAGAAGTTACTTCTTTCTGCAACAGATACAGTTCCAGCTAATACACCTGGCAAAGGAAGTTATCTTTGCTCTCAATAGTTTAGGATTTCTGCTGCAGAGCAAGATAACAGAGAAAATGCTAAATGTAAGTGTACTGTCCGAGGATCTACATCCGGAAGAAATAGCATAATATTTTAATAGCACTTCCTGAAACACCTAGACTTCCTGGAATGACTATTTAAAATCCCAGAGGAACCGATAATGTTCTCTGTCCATCCAAGCCTAGCAGACTGCTTCCCTACACCATTGTGTATATTTCAGTGAAGAATTTTAAAGGTCCTAGCTGCTCTACATCAATGCTTGAGAACTTTGTCCATTTTTATAACAGTAAGACCTGTAGCTTCTCTTGCTGACTTGGGCAAAAATCCCTCTAATACATCATGCTAGCAGCTGTTTCTCTCCAATCCCAGCTACGTGCATTTAAGTGACATTTTTTACAGTAAACCAGATCCTTCCCTATTTTAAGGTTACTTTGTACTACATGGGAATGTTGGAGTAGCAATGGGTTGCCTTTTTCCCTTGATTTTCATTTCATGTCATTAACTTTAATGGAAGTAAAAGCGTTTGGGTGAAAAAGAGGCAACAATTATAAAAGCATTATGTGCACGATGTAATCTTACAAGAAAAAAGAAATCAGACCCCAGCAGAAGGAACAAAAGGAAACCTATCTTTGTTCCAGCTGCACGAGCCACCCAAGCACTGAGGAGACAGCACTGAAATCTCCCCAGGACCATCTGTGCCCAACATCGCTGCAACGTAACCACAGCCCTGCCTCAGCCTTGCTTCTGCCACCACATGCCCAAGTCCACCAGCAAGAATCTACCAGGACACAGAAGCCACATTTCCCTGTGGTCACCCAGAAATGCCTCTGTCTCAAAATGGCGATGAGGTGGACGGATCTCAGGGCTTTATCTGGCAGTTTTGCCCAAGTGCAGAGAGGAAGATGAGGCCCCATGCTGCCAGTGCAGTCCTTGAAGGAGGAAATGAGATCTGGATTTCATGACATTGCTAGCTAGCAAACTACCTCTGCAAAGCAGAATACTCATTTTTAGACACTACACATTAGAATGTTTTATATAAATGTGCTTCTGCAGTTTCCTCAGTTCCCACTAAGGTCCAAAACACTTACATCCATCAATAATTACACAAAGGTAGCACCACTAAACCAACACCGATTTTAAAGAGACTATTCACATAGCAACGATGTTCACACACACCTGCAACAGCCACGGAACATTAACTTTGAGAGAGCTAAAGTCAGTTGCCAACACAAAAGTCTTCATAATAATGTGTTTTGTATAAAACCAGACTATAACCTGCAAGGTCTTTGGTATGTTCCTTTTTCAAGTCTGCAAGTACTAGTTTCAGGGAGGAAGCCTGTGCCAAAGTATATTATACCTACCACGGCAATAAATTCTTCATGGATGAGGTTTTATGCATAAATTACCTTCATTTGCAGTCTCTGAATGCTCTTCTAAATTTTATGGGATAATATGAAATATGAGCACCCATGTATTTCTTGTAGGTATAATGTGAGACAGATTTTTTTCTACTATATGCAAAAGATGATGCAAGTGAGTTGTACTCTACACCTCTTGCCCTAACCCATGTTGAACAACTGTGATAACACAGACCAGTCAATTGCTTATGAGAAGTGTACAGCCTGCTCTAAAGATATCTGTGTATGAATTAGGTCTAACTAGGATTAAATATGAATCACATGGTTAACAAATGCATTAAAAATATCTGAAAGGTTTTTTCTAAACCTTATAAACTTAGATTTCTTAATCTGTTATTTCTTGGTTTAGTTATTGGTACGTTTATGGTTTGGCAAAATAACTCCTTTTAAATAAATCAAACATTTAAACTGCACGATTTATATTTAATTGACGCTACCATTGTAATCTTTACAAAACTTGGCTGGATTTCAGTGGCTGGGCTTTAGGTATTTTGCTGGTTCTGCTGGATTTTTAAAACCCTAGAGGTCTGGGAATGGAATGAGTCTGTTCATTGTTATTATTAGTCTCTAGTAAATACTGTCGGTGACCCGCTGGAACCTAAATCCTAGTTGTTCTTCAAATATCTGTTGAACACTGGGTGCTTTGGACTCAGTTCACACACAACACTTGCCTCAGAAGCAAAGTTCCAGGTTTCCACAGGAGCTCTAATTTCAGGAATCACTAGGAATGTGAACTGGCAAACAGTACCCAGACCCCAATTCTGCAAACTGCTCTACTCCCACTATCTGAATTGGCCTAGTAGTTTCAAAGGCTTCACAAGAAGAGGCCCAGGATCAGCCATTTTTCTGCAAGGACACACTCTTGGTCCGCTGTATTAAACAGCAACAACGCTTCAAAATGCACCTACTCATAGCCACCAAGAGCCACCAAACAAAGAGGCAAACACAGCAGGAATGGTACAGTTGGAATGGGAATGCTCGCCCTGCTCCCACGACAGCGGGGGAGGATCAGGCATGAAGGCTCATCAACAAGATCAGACAAAAGAGAAAACACTGAATCATATTAAAGTAATTACCAGAAAATAAGACTTCTGTAAAATACTTGCAATCAGCTAGTTCAAGACTTCAGGCTCAGTCTTGTAGTGGCTGCATGTAGCGGCACCGCCCCAGGAGGCGCTCCAGGAAGAGCAGTGACTCAGAGTCACAGCTGGCTCCCTTCCTCTCGCATGGAAGAACAAATAATTTTACCCCATCCTGAATGCAATGTACCCCCACGTCACTCCTAACTAGCTTGGTTGCACAAAAAACCACGACCGTGCTCCCCGTCTGCTTGCCCTACTTACATGGCAGTGAGGGGAAAGATCAGGCGCCAAGACCCCACCGTCTCTCCACCTCATTGTCTCTCCTTTCCCATCTCCCCACAACCACAACCGCTGTCTAACGCCGCCATATGGGACACGTTTACTTCCCACTCCCGCCCCGAGGTGCTACTAGGGACAGGAATAATCTAGCATGGAGATAGTATCGGCATGAAAGAGAAGAGAATCCTAGTTAGGAAGAACACACGTTGTCGCTAGGTAATGATAACCACACTTAATGGCCACAAGCATGAAGACATGAATTTAAGAGATTTTTCCCCTTATGTTAAAAAATAGAGGGTTATTATAATACGTGCTCAATTGCATCATCAGGCACCATACAATATTTATGGTATAAAATCACTACAATTAAATGCTAAGTGCTAATTTCAATTATTTAGCAGTAGAGCAATAAAATAAGCAAGTGTCTTTAAAATGTTTTCACAGAGTAATCACAGAATACAAAGGAGCTGAAAGATCTCAGGACTTTAGATGTCCTATGGCAAGACATGAGATTTAAGTGGAATGATTCTCAGGCCCAGTGTCACAATTAAGCTCTGCATCCCTCAGATCCACTTTTTTGCGGTAAGCTTACAGTGGAGCTAGTATATGGGAATAGTGAATTCCTGCCCTGACTAGGTTAGAGTTACCACGTCACCTTAAAACTAGTCACTTGGGAAAAACAAAGGCTTATATAGAGACTAAAAATATCAAAGATCTGAAACAGTGAGGTAGTTCAGTCCACAGTAGCCATGTCTGCACATGCCTCTCCACTAAAGGACCAGGGCTGTGTTCATTACTGTTGGAAAACCTTCTAAGATTTTATTAAAAAAAAAAAATTAATTGGAAAATTAGTTCCAAAACATAACCTTTATTGAGAAATATAATCCAAAACATAGGAAATAAAGGGTATGCCTAGCAGACATTCTCAATAAGATATCTGTCATAGAGGGGGAAAAAACCCTGCAATATTAAATACTACTAATTCTATTTTGGGGCTAAATAACAGGCCTGGAAAAATGGTGATAAAACCATCCGGCAAGCAGGAGTGAAGCCGTGGTAAACCAGATGCTGTACTGTCCTTAAGCAGGATGCAGTGCATGCTGTCCTGAACAGGGACGTTTCTGTCAGCAAACCAAGGGGAAGTGGCCATGCCGCATTCCTTCCTTCCTTAGTGTAACTGATGATACTTAAAGGAAAGACAGCCAGCACAGCTCCAAATTCGCAAGGCTCAGGTGATGTCAATGTGCCAGACTCATCCATACAGGGCAAAATAATGGGTGGATGTGGTGCTCCTAAACTGCCTTCACCTCAGCTGTGATCCTTGCAGAAGCTGGGATGGATGACACTGAGAAATTCTTCACAGCTGGCATTACATCAAGATTTTTTTTGTCAAAAAACAGAATGCAGACCACTTCCATTCATGTTTCTGTTTAGAAAAACTTTTGTTTTTCTAAATAGATTTTCAGCTAAACAAAAACTGAGCTGGAAATGTCCAGTTCAAACTGAATGTCCTGTAAACTAAATACAGCTGATTATTCTTTGCTTCCTTACATGCTCCTCCTTTACCAAGAAATCAACAGAACTTGTGGAGGAACACATTTCCAACCAGGAATAATGACCATTCCCAAACCCACAGCTCCATTTTTATTATAAATAAAAAAACCCCAAGGTCTTCCATTAGCTTCAGTTGTTGGGAGGGAGTGGGAAGAATGATGTGTTAAGCTGCAATGGAGGAAGTAAATACCCCAACTAGAAAAATGGACTATAAAAAGCTTTTCTTACACAAACACAAGAAGAAGTAACAAACACCCTCAATTGTCAAAGTGAAAGGTGGGGGGCCTAACCACACAACTAGGGGAAAAAAAAAAACGTAAATTTTAAAAGTCCTGAATGTTTTGCATATTCCCAATTACTCTTCAATTTGAGAGCCTGGTTCAATAAGGTCAAACTGTTACCAACAGCAGACCTGGCCAGTCTCATGCAAAGTGCGTAAATGCTATATAACAGTACCAGGCTAGAGATCTTTCTGCAGTTAAGACTGTGTATCACCTGTTTATGCAGCACAGCACTATGGACTCTCTCCCTCTCTGCAACCTACTGAAGTCAGGTGGGGAGCCCTCTGCACCTGGGACAAGGGATCAGAGTGCAATAGAAAGGCCAAGGTGCTGTGCTGCAGGAAAAGCACACGCCACTGTGGCAAGCCCCTTCTGCTCCAAGGGCGTCTATTAACCAGCAGCATCCCCAGCTGCGTGCCAGGAACGCATCCCTCCAGCCACACAGCAACATGTTGGCCGAGATGGGAACCAACGTGGCAGCATCTCGTATGTCAGGGGACAAAAGAATCAAAAGGTCTAATGCAGGTGCAAGAATTCAAAGTACAGCTTCAGAAAGTCAAACAGGCCCAACACAGAAAAGAAAATTTATTGGAGCAAATAGCTAAGTACTGGCAGGCCAGAGATGCAAATTCTAACAAGGCAGATGGACGAAGAAAAGGAGCAGGCAAGTAAGGTTGGCTGCACTGATTATACCTCCTCTGGAGAGACTGCTGTTTGGGCCTGTGCACTGGGAACACCCGATCACAACCAGCCATCGCTGATACAGGCTCATACACTTCCACATCCCAACCAACAGTCCCATACACCAACTATTCTGATTCCTAGCAGACAAAGTCTCTAAGAGAAATACAGCCAAAAGAGAGCTTCCATGATGATCTACTGCCACTTCAGTAGTCTCACATTTTTCCACTACCCGTGAAAATATATTGGCTCATGGCATTTAGTAAAGCCATAACCTGCTGGTTACAGAGCTTGAACCTGTCAGCAATTGTTTAGTGAGTTCAATGGAGCCAGGTCAGAATGCAGATACACAGCACATAGATTCTACTAATCTTTACGAAATCATTCCTTCCCCAGCCAGCCACTGTGTAAAAGGACATGAAACTGACCTCAAATTAGGTAGAGGTTTGGCTTTGTAATGAACCTGTAGCTTCAAGGTCAATTCACTTTAAAAATTCTTAAATGGTTTAAAACATCTCCCATGTATAAAGAACTACAAATTAAAAACAGAAAAGACACCACACAATATTCAAGCGGAAGCAGATAGCACACATTCTCTCATGCCCCCAGAACACGTCAAGTTGTTTTGGAATTTTTGAAAATAACAACCAGAAACACTCTAAATGCTTGGACAGTGCAGACCTACCAATCTGTGATAAAAGTGCTTTTTTCTTCCTCTGCTGCTTACTTAGTGAAGGTGTTAGCATTGCTTTGCCCTGGACAAGAAAAATCACAAGCTTTGGCATAGCTTAGCACTTTAAACACCAGGAGAGTCAATACAGAAGAAACCAGTCTGCTTTGTCCCTGGTATTAATGGTAAATGCGAAACAGACCAGGATACTGAGCTCTGGAATATGTCTTCTTTACTCTGCAGAAGGCACAAGAAGTTTCGTGATAGGCCACCCTCCCTCCTGATTTCAAATTGAGAATCCACAGATTTAGAGGTGTGCACAAACATGGCTCTGAGCAACCGCATTCCTAAGTGGCTGCTATTCTCCCACTTTTATGTCTGTGCTCACTTTGTCACTTTGCCTCATTGTTTTGGGTGGTGTTGGGGTGGGGGGTGTCACATTAAGTGTGCCCATGGGTCTTCTCCACAGCTCACTCTGTGTACGCTTGAAATCCTTGATATAACTTGTTTGCAGCTCTACCTCTCCCATCTCCTAACACTAACTAGGACTTTTTTCCCTCAAATAGTCTCCCCACCTTCTCATGGCAAACCTGGCACCGTAGAATGACAACTGATTCCTCATAATTTATTTACATGCACAAAGCATCACACAATTCTACAACGTGAATTAAAATTTTTTCCCCAAATGCTTACACAATTCTCCTGTTTCTGGTTTCGAAAATTTACTTTCTTGACATTCAAACTCAAATCCTGATGATAGAAACTTGCATTTTAAGGAGAGGCAAGTAGAAATTTCTCATCGACTGAACAAGTTGAGCTATGCTTCTGGGTATGTATTACAAAATCTTTTTCACATCACACCTAGTCTACTAAATATACAAAACACTGTGCAAGGGATAGTTTTGTCAGCCACCAGCTAATCAAATGAAAAATTATTAGGCTTAGAAAAATAATAAAAGCAGAAGCCAGCTGTGCATTTGTTGGATGAAAATCCCAGTGTCTCCCATGTTAGCTCATGTGCATTTCAATTTCTGGGAAGAAAATAATGGGAGTTTCTCCACCCTTTCTCATGTGAGCCATAAAACAGATTTATTACCTAGGATATATTCTGTGTTTTCTCCTGAGGAAAAAAGAAAGTGGTGGAACAAGTTCATTTTTTTCCCTTCTACGACTAGGATTTTCTTTATAATAAACACAGAGCTTAATTTTGGTATCATATGGCCCTTCTATTTAATGCTCTGGTCACACTTTTTACCTTTCTAAATCTTGAATTGTAGCATTTTCATTTCAGAGGTCAATCTACAGCTGCTCCAGCTGCCTGAGTGCGAAAAGCCTGTCCTAAGATTCCTATTTGGTATGTTTTAAAGTAGAATCCTTCCCTCTCCTAAATCAAAGAAATATAGCTTCTACTGAAAAATCACGGAATAACTAAAAAAAAAAGCAGAACATTAGTCTATGTTTCTTTCCAAATCTTGCTCAGCTTTACCTTACACCCAACAGTCACCCAGCAGCTCTGGGAAACTCAGGCTGCAAACTCAGAGGTTTAGGACAGGGTTGCATCTCATCTGGGAAGGTTTTCCTATACAAATGACTATTTTTTGACTGTAACGGTCACCTTCTGACCTTTAAAAACAAATCACAAAAGAGAAAACTTGCTGACTAAAATATTTTTTGCTCCTAAGACTCCCGATTTGCTTACAGTATGATGTTACAATTCTAAAGACCTGTGCTGGTAAATCCATTTACAGAAATGTGGTTTCCTCTATAACTTTCACTTTTGAGATGCAGAAGAGACCGATGCATATTTTAAATGCTTCTGAATCATGACATAGCCTGGATTCTCCAGTTCAGTGGTCTGCAAAGTTTCAAGGCTAATACATGCCTTTTTAAATGATATCCAGTAATACCTCTTTTTTAAAGTAAATCTGTTGACTCTAATATTTGTAGCCTAAACATGCTCTACAATCTTCTCTTGATAACTAGCAACTATTGTTTAATGAGTCACTTTCCTCAACACGGTGAACCCGACATCTCTCAAAGTTCCAGTTCTTTCAGAGCATTTACACCAAGTCATAAATGCCATTGAAACAATTTTTGAAACGATGAGCTATGCCATTATTAGCTGCATATAATGCACCATAGGAAGTGAATTCATTACAATTGTGAAATTATTTTTATTGCTTATGAACAGAAAAAAATCCACTTTTTATCGTAAAACTGTGCCAGCACATAGCTCGAACGGAAGCTCGTTTGCTTGAACCAAAATTGTGCAAGTTTGTTTGTAGAATTCTTTCTTTCTCATTGCTTTGTGATCACTTTTACTGCCCCACAGAGGCCAACAATTTGCAAAAAATAACCCCAGTAGCTAAAGTAGGTTTTGAGCTATTACTAATTTGAAACCCTTTGTTTGTACTACCAAGTATATTCTAGTGCAGTCACACTGCACTCTTACGATGAAAGCATAAATCTATCCACACAGATGTTTTGGAATCAAAACACTATTACTGCTACTAAACTTACCTTTTTTCTTTATAAAGACATACACACAAACATGCAACATGGTGCTGAGGTTACAAGTTTGTACAAAAGTAATGTCGTAGCATTACAACTCAGAAGTGTCCAAACAGGAAAGTTCAATCTTTTGTTTTTTATCATTACTATGTTTGTCTTCACAATCCCAGAAATCTCACTGACACACATCTATAATCCAACATAGCTACAACAAAACAATTTATTACAGAAGAGAAGTCATAGTGGCTGTTTTCCCCAATGAAGACAGTGCTTCATAGAATATAATTTTGGAAAACCAGAATCTTCAGCATTAAATGTCCTAGGTAAGCCAATCAGCAACAAATGACTGGTTTAGAGTTGTTATTGTTCCAATCGCATTGCATATTGTTATGGCTGAGCTTGCAGAGAAACACTACTCAAACTAAAAACAAAAGGCATGAGAACACAAAACATAAGATAGGCCGATGTACTGCATGATAGAGAGCAAAAAAATTTGTCTCTTTAGAGTGCAAGAACATCTACGGGTCTGTAGTTCAACATTTCTTTGCAAAAAGAAACTCGCAGTATTCTAAAATGAGGGTCAAGAGGGTCAGAAAAGGCGTAACGTACTTGGTCAACAGATCTGCTCCCTAACGTTACGATTCTAATATTGTAATTCTAATGCTTAAAAATAAAGTCTTTACACCAATTAATCAAAACCAGACTATTTATCTGATATTAGAAACTGGCATCTATTCCAGTGCATGCACCAACATAATTTCCATCTGCAGAATCTTTATAACTGATAATGACACATTCGAGCCAGAACAGAGTTAGATTTCCTGATCACAAGGATATTTTTACAAGAAAAAACTAGTTTACCTGTAAATCAATAAAAATGTTAGTAGGAATCGCTAAAAAACAAGAAGTTGTGACTCCAGGAGTTTCTTTAAAACATAATGATTTAGTTAAAAATAAATAAATTGTCCTCTTATACCCCATATAACTTATGCAGACAGGACAAATTATTAATGAAACACTCCCCAGGCACGAATCCCTCTCTAAAAGCCTCACAGAAATGACTAAAACTGGGGGTTGGCAGAAAGAGCTTTGAAAGAATGACAGGTCACAAAGAGACTGTGCTAAAAAGTGTGGAGCAGTGCTCTTCAAAACGATTCCCAGTGAAAGAGTAAAAGTTACACACAGATTTCCATCTCTCATGTCCTCTATTTTTTCCAGAGCACACACCATGCCTGTTTTTTACCTCGTTCATTTCAAAATGAAGCTATTGAATCTGGACAGTGTAAAGTGGCACATAAAGGAGTTGTATAAGGCATTTTCTTCATTTCAAACAACCAGTACTGCTGAGAAGAAAAATACACAAAAAAGAATCCAAATGTTGGATAACAGTACGCAGATGTCATCCAAACACTGCATGATTACATTCAGAATGCCAGCTAGGTCCGTAAAATGCTACATAGCAAACAAAGCACCCATGCTGAAAATATCTAACACAGACCACGTCTTACACGCTTGCTGAGCATGCAGTACTTCCCTGAAGAAGCAGACTGCCAGGAGAGGGAGCAGGAGCAAGTAAACCCGCTACCCGAAAACACCACCACCCGAAAACACCACCGCTGCGCTGGTGAATGAGGACCAGCACACCCAGGTTATGGACTATGTGAAGACAAATGAGCAGTGTTCATAGAATCATAGAATCATAGAATGGTAGGGGTTGGAAGGGACCTCTAGAGATCATCTAGTCCAGCCCCACCTGCTGAAGCAGGTTAGCCTAGAGCAGGTTGCACAGGAATGCATCCAGGCGGGTTTTGAATATCTCCAGAGAAGGAGACTCCATAACCTCTCTGGGCAGCCTGTTCCAGTGCAATGTTCATCTTTTCCTTTCCCCTTCAATGAATCAATCTGTGAAAAATCCATTGAGGCAAGATTTTCTCAATTTTCTGACAGCAATCAAAGTAAAAACCTAGGGACTTGAGTCAATCTACTGAAATGAGGCAAGTTTTGTAGATTTCTGTAGGCTATATCTGAATAGAAGTTTGCATTATGAAATTACGGTATATTAATTATACAGTCGCAGAATCACTCTGGATGAAAGACACCTCAGGAGTCTCCAGCTCAAAGCAGGGTCACCTACGAGACCAGACCAGGTTGATCAGAGCTCTACCCAGCTGATGAATACAACAGTATTTTTTCATATTACTATATTATATGCATTATTAACAGTACTATATTTTACTTCTGTAAATGCTTTCGACTGAAGGGTGTTAAGGCACTTAAAACACTACTTATCAACAAGTTTTCCTGAGGACTGCCATTACAGTTTTGCAGATGGCGGGTGGAAGGCACAGAGCAAGCGCCGACCCACCCGCGGCTGTGCCTTCCACGGACAGAACTGGGTTTGAAATTCGGCACGCGCATTTCCCAGCCTTGCCTTGATCTGCAGCGTTTACGTAAGCTTGTTCACCATCGCTTACTTTTAAATACCTTAAAAACACTAACTTAAATACCTTAAAAACACTAATTTCTGTTGGTCCTGAAAGAAAAGCACTGGGAGTATACGGAAGAGTTGTAAAATTCAATACGTTAGAATTATAAGTTCCATCACAGCTAGGTTTGGTATTTATGGCTCACTGATATTACATATTTGATCGAGTGTGTTCTGAACTCAAAGCAGCAGGCACTAGCGCTAGACCCTGCACACAGCCTCTCCAGGCAAAGCGCTTCAGAGCAGCCTAACTGCCGTTCCGCAGGTGCAGGCTCTCATACAAACGTTGCTTTTCTGCAGCAGAGGCCCCGCGTCAGCCACAGACGCCACATCTCGCTCAAGCGTTCGTCCCGTCTCGGGCGTCTCCCCGCCCCCACTCGCTCCTCTGGCCGAGTCGAGCTCCGCGTACCCCTTCCAGTGCCGCGAACCGAACGGCTGTGCGGGACAAGCCGAGCGCGGCCGCTGTCGCCCGTGAGAGGAGGCGCGAGGCGGGCGGGGCATAACGGTCGCCCCGGCGCGCGCCCCGCGCGGGCTCTGCCGCCGGCCGCGCACGCGGTGCGCCGAGGGGCACTGCCGCTCCGCTGTTGCCGCGGCGACGGCNGAGAGGCGGCGCAGCGCCGGTGTCAGGGGCGTCCTCTCCGCTCCGCTGCCGCTTCCGGGCGCTGCTCGCGCCTCCCCAGCGGCCGAGCCGGGAGTCCCCCGCGTCGGCGGGGGTGCAGGCC
>VZSC01005242.1:223832-325684 GCA_013398225.1 Steatornis caripensis | reverse complement strand
CCGTCTCTCACCGAGCGCTGCTCCGCCTGGCGGGGGTGGATGCGTGACAGCGATGATTCGGCGATCCTCCGCCGTACCTGCGGCCGCCTCCCGGGAAACAGGCAGCCGCAGAGGAGCGCCGAGTGCGAGCGTGATGCTCGCGAACCGTTCGTGACGCCACGGGGAAGCAGGGAGGCGCGCGCCCGCCGCGCCCTCGGTAGCCCCCGGCGTGTTGCGGCCAGCCCGACCCGGCCGCCGGTGGGCCCGTGGTGCCGGCAGTGGCACCCCGGGGGCGGCGAGAGCCCTCGCGGCCGCCGGGAGGCAGCCCCACTCCGCGGGTCCCCTGCGCTCCGTAACCCGGGAGGGTTTTGTGTTCGCCGGGAGGGAGGCCCGGGCCGGCCTTGAAACGCGTCGCTGCTGTGTCGAGCCACGTGCGAAGGACGAGCTGTGACGGAGGGCAGGGTCGCGGCACTGACGGGGAGTGCTTGGAGCCGCTGGGAAGGCCGTGTCCGGGGCGCTGGTGCCAGGCGGTTCCTGCCGCCGAACGCGCACCGAGGCAGTTCGTGGGTTCTGTCATTCGCCGTCCTCATTACAAAGCACACTGCGCAGTGTTCAGGCCCTCTTCCACTCTGCTTGCACGTCGTGGATTTGCCGGGAGCTCTGCTGAGCACAGGGTTATCGTGTTGCTGCGTTCATTTGCCTCTTCTGGCAGCCGCTGTTAATCTGCGTTTGTTCTGGGATAAACAGACCCAGGTGTTTCAGTGCAACATAGCCACGCTTAGTTTTCCAGATCCTGTCTTGCAGGAGAGCCTCTTCAGAGAAGAAAGTTGCCTCCTGAAATGGTTTCAAATGGAAGTTAATGGTTAGGTGTCATAAGTGGACTAAATCAGGCAACAGCTAAACAACCCTGTATGTATTATTGCTGCCAGAACAAAAATGCTTCTGTGCGGCATTGGAACATACCCTGCTAACATACCCATCCACCCTCCTCAGACAGGTGATGGCAAGCTCAGTGCAGGCACAGTCTTCCCCCTAAAGCATCGCCCGTTGCTTTCCGGCTACACCAAGAGTTGTTCAAGGAAAGCAAATGAAGCGTCATTTGCTTCTGTCACCTGGCTAGGAGATAGCTTTGCCATTTATGAAGCTTCTCAGAAGGCTATGCTGCTTAATTCCAGCTAGAAAGATTGGTACCTCATAAAACTAATGTTTTTCAGGTTTTCTGCCATTTTTGCCTATGGAGCCAAAGAGTCTTTCAAAGCTAAATTACACGTAGAGTACCACAATGCTGTTAATCAAGTGCTATTCTGTTCCACTTCTATTGATGCAGACAGGCATGGAGATTTTTTGTGAGCTTGTGCAGGTAAATCTGGGGCTTGCTTTTCTACTTTTATACCAATTATATCAAACCTCTCATCAGGAGGAACACTGATTCCTAAATCCTTGCTCTAAAGGGCTCTTAAACAGCATTCAGTTGTTGTGAAAACACAGTACACTGAGGAGGCTATGCCTCTCATTTTTAGGTATGTCCTAAGCACAGATAAATACTTTCAGCATTGTATAATGCACAAATACAGCCCCGTATTTCCCTATGTGTTTTGCTGAAATTATTTGAATTAAAGAGATTTAGAGCAGCAAATCATAGCTATAAAATGCTATGCAGAATGAAATCACAGGTTCGGTATACTTTCAGGTCTTTGTGTTTATTAGAATATGATTTATTTATTTTTATTAGAATATGATAGTTAATATTCCCTACAGTCGCCTTGAAAATTAAATACCCCTTTCACAACACAAAGATAATGAGTTATATGGCAAGATAAGATGGTTACCAGAATTCAGGACTGACAGAATCCAATTAATTTAACAAGAATTAATGCAAGATCAAATTTATTACAATTGAATGCAATTTGTAATTGAAAGTTCCATTACAGTGCACGTTTTTACATGTTATCTCCCATCAGTAAGATCTCAAAAGAGCAGATTCTCCATTTTAAACAGCAGCAATGTATTTATTATATCACCAACAACTTTTTCCTTACGTGTTTGCTGCAAGGAGCTTCAGGAACCAGCAGCCCAGTTGTGCACCAGGAGCTGCGCTCTTGCTTTTTCTCACAGGGGCCATGACTGAGGCTTAAACAGAAACCTGGGCTTCATTTTATTTGGCTGCTTTGCTGGGCTGCCCCTGCCTTGTTCATCCCTTTTCCAATTTTTCACTCTTCTAGGGAATCACCCATCTTTTTTGGGTGAGAAGGGTGATTTCAGCCCTCTGGTCAAATAAACCTTTCAACCTCCTATCTTCAAAATAAACACTTTTATTGTGAATAGTCCGAGCTCCTTAGGTAAAGCTTTAGGTCTCAAATCCAAAAGATACACTGTGCCCTTTTAATAATTTCATAGTGGAAACCCTTTATTTGCCCATTCCTGCGGTGTTATGGAGGTTTTCAATGATTCTGGTTTAGGTTTCGGGATTAGGTGAAACCAGAGTGCCTTAAACCTCTTTAGAGGTTTGGGATTAGGTCTGCATCAGGCCCAATATAGCCTTTCTGTGCAAGGCTAAATTAAATGGCAGGAATATTTGTTGTGCACTGATTCACAGGTGTTTGGCGAAATACCAGAAAACATAAAGGAACCACTAGAAGAATCATGAAGGCCAAGCCATCGAAACATGAGTATTAGCTAAGTACTGCAGTATCACTTGCAACTGTGGGGTCTTTCAGACTGCTTCTAAGTGATTTTAAGCACGGGTATCATTTTTATGTATCTCTTTCACATGAATGTGAGTAAGTTGAAGATCTGTCCTGCAAAAGTTTTATTTGAGTATCAGGTTCTGGTAATTGCTGCCTGTTTTATAGCAAATGCATATTAAAGTTCGTCAAACAGCTGATATCACTGAAGCTCTATTGTTTTATTGTACACATAAATTATACTTCCCCTCTGGGGTATGCACTGCCCTGACAGAATATGCTAGGTCATGAGGAGAAACGCACAATAGATTTATGCCTATTATTAAAACACCACCCTGTCTGGCTCAGGAAGCAGACATTTGCCTCATTGATTACCATGGACTAACTGTAGGAGATTCATACTGTAGGCTGTCTACTGTGAGGCTTTTCAGCACTTTTCACTAGCTTTGTCTCTAGTAGGGATATTTTTCTTCAATGTGCTCAGCTCTATAGTTTGGGACACTCGCAAGGCCTGACTAACTGACCGTACCCCTAAGGTGCTGTCTGAGCTGAGCAGATTTCATCAAGCAGAATGAAGAGCAGCTCAGTGCAGTAGTCTCATCATCTCTGCAAACTGCGGAAGCTGGTGTGGCTACATTTGTAGGGAAAAGCTGAGCTTCAGATGCCTGGCTCTATGAAGCCTGGCCCCGGTATCAAAAGGAGCCGGATATGTAGTTACGGGAAGGCGATCCACAGGGCCCAAAGGGTTAGTTCCTATGGCTCTCCAAAAACAGTTACTACCCGAGCATAACTATCGCCTCATACCAAAGCATTCCCTGCACTGATTATGTGTCTGTCAGCTGTCTCCAGAAAAGTGTATTTTGCATGCATTTCTCTCCCCAGATACACAGATTTCAGTTTCAGTCATAGACTTGCCTGTATTTAGGAAGTCGACTACATCTCAGAATTACAGGGCTTCTCTGGAGGGTTTTTCTATGCCAACAATCCGTTCTCTTGCAGGCTAGCTTTTTTGCATTCCTATGGCAAGTCTTTCGACCAGCAATGCAAACGGCCAGATCCTGTCTTCTCATGTCTGCTTGCCAAAGTGAAACAGAAATAGTTAAGATAAATTTCAAAAGAGTATGTCCCCTTTAATCAGATGAGCTATAGAAGTAAGAGGGAGGCTAACTAGAAGGATTTAATAATCTTAGAATCTGTATAAAACATTATTTATGGCTTGAGAGCTACACAAGGATTGAGCTTTAAATGTAAGTTCTTTCCCTCTTTAATGGTGCATGTAAGGAAGAACAGGAAAGAAATGTTCCAGTCAAGGACAAAATCATAAAATAATGAGCAGAAGAAGAATGAAAGTATTAGGGGGCCAAGGGAGGCTGAGTGGGAGTTTGTCTTCATACATGATTGATCTAAACTTGAAAAAAAAAGACTCCTCATCCTTAAATGAGATGGTTATTTGAGCATAAATAACAGTCTCATGTCAAATACGCTGTTTCCAATGGAGTCTTTTCACTACAAAACCACAGCATTCCCAGCCCTAATCTCCTCAGATAAAACAATAGGGCTGGTGGCTGTGAATCACCACTTTGAAAACAACCTTTGAAAATAGCAACACGTTCAGGACCGAGAGAAATGGAGGAGACAAAGAGCTGCTGTTTATAGAGCTTTGCAAAATGAGGCCCCACCTTGCTTGCTTGGAAACATGCTGTAACACCCGAGAATTGTTTTTCTCTCTGGGTGGGAAGTCCAGCTCTACACAGCTACGTCAAGGGACTGGGGCTATTGATGTATCTGTGTGTTTAGTCCCACACCAGGCACAGCTGTCACTGAAATCAGGAGCAGTAAAACACCAAAATCCTCCTGGATTCTTCACCCTTGGATTATTTTACCTTTCAAAACAACAAAGGGCTCTGACCAGAAATCTGAAGGATTCTTGCATTTTCGGAGCTTGTGGAAGGTGGTGGGTGATCCCAAGCAGAGACCAGGGGAAAATGGGCATGTCGACATAAAACTGAGATTTGCTTAGCTCCAGCCTGGGGAGGAAGGGTGCAGTGAGAATCAACTGCTGGGCTCTCTGTGCCAAAATGAGTGCTCCTCCTTTCCCAGCCCATTTGCAGCCACATGGCCATGTCCCTTCCCTTGTGCTGACTCTAGCACTCTGAGGAGCGTCAGGACTGATGCAAGGCAGGAGCATGGCACCAGGAAAGGAGAGGCCCTGGGGGGGAGAGCGATCACACTGGAAGAGACCTGCCCTGAGCAGTGCCACCCAAAGGAGCAGGACAGCCAGGACACAAAGGTTTCCATCCAGCAAATGACACCTCACCTTCAGCAGGAAGCTCATTTCCCTCCACAGCCAGTGAGGAAAAACAGGCTGTTAACTACATGGGAACATCCCTTCCACCTTTTTTTTTTTTTTCTCTGATTCCACTGTTTCCTAGAGTAACACACATAAACAACAAGCTTTGAAATCTAGAGATGCCATCCCGTGGGAAGTGGAAGACTACACTGGTTTCAGCACAGACCCCAGCACTGTTGTGCTCTGTCTGGGAAGACCTTTGCATGGGGGGGCGGGGGGGAGGGGGGCATCCCACAGCAGCAAGACCTGCAGCAGGCCCAAATGGGAAAACACTGCAGCATTCGCATTTTCCTGTGGGTTTTAGGGACATTGTATATCACTCAGGGAAATTCCTGATGGTCTTTTTGAGCCCTTCTCAAAAAAAGAAAAATGAACTGGGTGTTGTTCTCCTCAAAGGGATTGTTGGAAAATTGCCTTTGGACAGGGTCTCGAGGCATCAGCTGCACAACCACCTCACCAGTGCTACCCTTGCAGCAAAGCTCCTGAGGCAGAGCCCAGATGAGAGAGAGATGCTGACAGGATGCCAAATCCAAACCCTCTGTAACTAGGCAGAAAATAGGACCACAGGGCAAACCTGCATCTGGGTCCAGCTGCAAAAGCCCATGCTTTTGTTAAGTCTGAACGAAAACCTTTGATCCAAATATCCTTTTAGGGATTCCAAATTCGAGTGAAAACACAGCCTCACACCTTTGATTTCTAAGGACAGATCATTTTTCTTGGGGTGAGGCACGTGGACAGCAACAGATACCTCATGCCTGGTTCAGGCAGACCAACCAAAACGCTTAAGTGGACACACACACTACCAGCAGCAGGGGATGGGATTTAGTATAAGGAAATCAAACTCTGCTCCACCTCCTGAGTTTATCCTTTAAAGACCAGTCCTGTGCACACAGCTGGAGTTTATGTGAGTCCTGCCTTATTAATTAAGTGTAGCCAGTGCCTTTTCCCCCTGAATTCCAACAGAAGCAATTAGAAAGCAGATACTTCACACATAACAGCTGGTTTATTTAATGCCCTCCCCATGCTGTTTGCTCCCCTCCCCCAGCCAACTCAAATCCATGAGTCCATTCTTTCATGTAATAGAGAAGGAGAGTAA
The DNA here is from genome assembly GCA_013398225.1 of Steatornis caripensis. NCBI lineage: Eukaryota > Metazoa > Chordata > Aves > Caprimulgiformes > Steatornithidae > Steatornis > Steatornis caripensis. The sequence goes on along the minus strand of VZSC01005242.1, from coordinate 319,575 downwards.
AATCAAAAAGGTGGCAAAACCAGGGGCAGCAGATAGATAACCATATTCTTATTAAAAATAACCTAGTGTAACGCTGAAAGCGGAGGAGTGTTAAGAGCATGCTTCTGAGCAGGGAATCGTAACATTGACCTAACAGACGGGAAAAGGAGCCTTGGCTGTCTACTGTGTCCTCCTTAAAAGGGGATCTGTATCAAAGTAGCAGCACATTTTCTTCACCGCAGGCTGTTGATGTCATTAGAGCAAGTCTCGTTTTTATTTAACGCCAGAGTTAAGTCACATAAAATTGGCACAGGTGAAGGCACCAGGCCCATTAAATTGTGCAACGTGACTCTCTGGGAATTTTTTTAATGTTCGTGCACCCCAAATTTATTTATGCTTGGGCAAGCCAGCCCCAGAGCCTCTCCTCCCTGTGTCTGAGCATGAATACAGCCTCCCTCCTGCCATTAGACCTGTAAAAAATCCACTCAAGCCACTAACTTTCCCCCAATCCCAGGGAAGATGCAGTTACAGGGAGGGCAGTCCTGCCCTTCTCTGTGCTACATGCATCACTGGGAGATGCTATGGATGTAAAATTAAACCCATAACCAAAAACACCTACTGTAACACTGAAAGTCAAATCTGCCCTTGCCAAATAATGTTAAGCACATGTTCTGCTCCCGAACAGGTACTCTAGATGCTGGCTCTTGATTTAAGGCAGGTAGAGCTTTTCAGAGGGAAACCAAGTTAAGAGTAATGGAGATTCATTTGTCTCTGCAAAACATTTCTGAAGCAGGGAAGTAATTCCAATGTTTCTGAGGCAAAGAGGTGCTCAAGAGTCACAACATTTCTTTTCTCATAACAGCTGGCAGTTTTTAATGTAGTATTTATAGGTAAGATGAAGATCTTGTCCCATACAGGGCATCTGCTCATGACATTGATAGGAATAATAACATAAGAGTAGACAGCCAAAGTACCCCAGTGCCATGAGATTTTTCTGCTAGATGATTCCTCATTGATCCTGAAATCAGGCAGCATTGTGAAGACATTTTTGGTTATAATATGAGGAAGATTTAGATCCAGCCATAAACTTGCCATTTCCTTTCTCAAAGAGCTAGCAATCAGAGAGGCTGCTATTGCAGCTCTCCATCCAGATGTTTGCCATCTTTATTATAAATTTTCAGGAATCTTACAACACTTACATACTCTACAGCTGCCTGATGAGGCAGCTATCTAATATGTATGTTACAGACAGGGAGAACAAGTTATGAGGGATTAAACGATCTTCCCAGCTTCCCACAAGACAACACAGGTGTGGCTAGAAATCAAAACTTCCAACTTCCAATCCTTGCTGCGTTAGACTAATCTGCTTATATGCTTTGCTGTAAAAAAAAAAAAAATCATTTCAATAATACATTTGTTGGTAACTAGTATGGGTAGTCTTAATCAAACAGAAAGATCAGCATATTCTAGAAACTGTTACAGCTGATTAGTCAGCTGAACCTACCTTTTTTTTTCCCTGGATCTTTCTAGAAGGTGAAAAATAAAAGGGAGGGCATCCCCTTATAACTGCAAAACCTTCAGCTAATGAGAGTAGAAATAGCATTTTATATTTTGGCAGTTAATAGTAAACACTATTATTAAGGCTATAATAAGATCAGCTAATGTTGTATGAAATATTAGTGATGTCTGAGCACAAAGTAGAGCCCTCATCTCTTTAGTTAAAATTACAAAATGATTAACAGCCCAATTAAAAACATTTTTGTTTTTGACATGATAAATTATACTTTATCTACCTATCTGTAGATATAATTGATTATTTTATCCGTTTGCTGTTGGCTGTCATTAAAAAAGACAGATACCATGGCTTTCTGGCCTCTCTCCCGCTGAGAGAAAGAACAAATCCTGCTATTAACGACAGACAGCATCATTATGAAAAAATTCCATTTGCCACTAGGCAACATAACCAAGTTCCAGTAATTATTGTATTAGTCAAGCCGTTGAGAAGTTCCATAAAATTGTGAGAGTTTTTAAGGAGCATTCAATGTTATTTGGCAACTTTTGTGATGTAACAATTAAAACCATGCTCCAGGCCTCAAAATGTGCAGGAGATTGCCAAAATCAGATAAAACCCTAGAGGGCCCCTGACTTGCAAAGAAAAAAAAAATCAAACTGTTTACTTTTAGGATCAGACATTCATCAACATTTGGCTTTTGTTTCAGCCAGCATCAGATAATAACAGCCCCACGTTTTCAGTCGGCTTCTAACAAAACTACACAGTTTGATGTCAGGCCTCTGACGGTTAGCTGGGGCCGACACCAGCCTCTCCTCAGGAGAGGGAAATCTTATGGGAGCTGATGCTACCAACTTTGTTTGGCAGATCAGACACCTGAGAGCACTCAGCAGTACCTTCTGGAGTGAATCATGTCTGTTTTCCACCAGTGAGCATCAGGAAATCACTGGGGAGAAGGGCAAGTTATTCCTTCCTCTCACATCTAGGAGCTGAGCCAGGCAACACCTCAAACTGTCAGGGCTCCAGGGGATAAAGCAGAAGTCTCCTGTCCATGTACCCCATTAACGTGTCAAGGAACTGTTAAAAAAAAAAATTTTAAAAATTCACACTTTAAAACTGCCAAGGGAAATTGCTACTGAACCAACTTACGGCCAAGTTTATCATCTACCTGCTTCTCTACTGAGTGGCGTTAAGGAATAATACCAGAAATGAAGATACAGTATCAGGCTTCTGCACTGGAAGGTGAAGTTGGTTACAAAACGCAGACCGGGTTTAGCCTAATACAGACTGTAGGAACCACTTCAAAAGCACATCTGTTTGCAAAAGGGATTGATCTCCCTTCCCAGAATAATGTGCCCAAGCCAGGAAGTCTCTATGTATTGAACTGTGATGGAAGCAGTAGTTTCCAGGTCAGTCAAAGGGAGCTGAGATCTGAACACGGGATGAGGAGGCACTGATACTGCTGTTGTCACTAGGGAACAGCAGTAGGGCAGGGTTTAGCACTAGCATCCTGCCAGTCTCCACCTGGAACATGCTGTACCAAGTAGGCCAGATGAAAAGATACACTGGAGCCTGCCATAATATGGCCTTTCATCACATAGCTCCTGGATCGGAGATGGCTGCCAACTGTTAGGGCCTGCTGACCTATTTAATAAAAAAACCAAACCCACAACCCTTAGCAGTCATGGCTTCTATCAGATTTAAATGGGAACAGTGGCACAGCACTACAGGCCAAGGGCCAGCCACCTGCGGCACATGGGCAGCTCTTGGACTGTATGTTGCATTGCCAAAGCAAAGGCAGGAACTCAGACTTGTGAGAGAGAGGGTGTGTGAAGGAAAAGATGCTCCTTTCTCCCAGCTCTGAGACTTACCTTGCTGCTATGCAAGGCAGGCATGTCTGAGTGCTACTAAGCTCGGCCATCAGCAAATGCTGGAAGCTATTGCCACATTTTCCAGCACATTTAACCTCTAGTTTGGGTCTGGCAATCGCTAGGGTGTGGTGAGATGCGTTGCTATAGAAGTATAAAACTCAATAACTAGCTGCTTTTTGGGAAATGGCATTGCCTTGCAGTTTTCTTCAGCAGACCTAAAGCATATGTTATGGTAGTATTAAATTTTCTTGCATTTGGAACTCTTAACTAAAGTGAAGCATCATAGGTCAGCTCAAGAACTTAGGTCAGTATCTGTCAGTGTGGAGAACGAATAATTTCAGCTCTTATTGTTGAATTATATGAGTAAATTGTGTCAGATCTTCATTAGACTAGTGCCAGATGAAGGCTTAGGAAGTTTTTTTAATATGTGTTCTTTATTAGCATTAAAACTTTTATTATTAAAAGAACTATGTTACAACGTAAATGCACAAGATCCATATAAACTTAAAAAAAATCAACTAAAAAAGCTACATTCTTACTATTTTTTTGTTAGTCCCTTTGGCTTACAGCTCGTCTGAGCCATGAGTGAGGAAAATGCAAACCCCCAGCGCACAGTAAAGCAAACTCTGTGACAAAAGAGGGAGAGTGGAGCAGACTGACAGCGCGGTGTTTGTGGGTATGGCTGAGAACAAGATGAACTCATTGGAAAAAAATGGTAACTTTGTAGGGAAATTATGGGGACTTTGAATCAAGGCCTACAAAGGTGGCCACACTCTCTGATTCAGCCAGCTCCCCTCAGACCACTCTTGTTCTCCTGTGGACTACAGGAACACACATGCACAATTCAACCAGTTTCCACCCCAGCCTGTTCAGGCTCTAGTTTGTAGGCACTTGCATCTTCCCCCAGTTGTGCCAGCTGGCTGGTGTTGCTGTTCAGAAGGATGCCAGATGGCTAGTACTTTAGCCAACCTGGCTTCCAGATGACTGATTTTTGTAGCTACCACTTTAATTAATTATAAGACACGAGTTTATCACCTGCTAACACATGCCATGGTCATCTCTTGGTTAATTAGCACGCAGCAGACAGAGCCACAGCCTTCTTTTCCACACCACCAGTGTCCAGAGGACAAAAAAGATTAGTCCATCTGCTAAAGCTATCAGGCCCTTTGTGCTTCACTGTACCAATTCCTATTTATAGGATCCAGTGCCCTCTACTGAGCAGAACCAAAAAAAGCATTAATGTGTCCCAGGCCCCGCAAAGTTACTGTTAAGGTACAGCAGTATTAGAGCTGAACAGTTGGAAGTCTACCTCTCCCCTGCATGCCCACACATGCACCCATTGCCCCATCTGCCACCAGCGTTTCCAGGTTATTGTAAAGCAGCACATGGAAAGTATCGAGGAATTTGCAATGACTACAGAGCTGTCAGAAGAGTAACATGTCACTTTCTACAAGGGGAAATCCATGTGGACATATGGTAGTCGTGAAAGAGCTGGACTAGCAACCTTGGCAGGCTTGAGTCTAATAGAAATGTTGCTGCTTTGCCTTGATCTTTATTTACAATAAACGCCTCGGCTCCAGCTCAGCGTTTTATCTGGGAACAGCCGCCGGCATTTCGGTGACCATGTTCCGTCTCATTGGTGCACTGACATATTTACATGCAGGCCGGGGCCGGGGCCCAGGCAGCTGTGAATAAGGGGCCATATATCAAGAGAGGAAAAAGGGATGCAAAGATGAATTTTATGAAATATTTTCCATTTTTCTTTGACTTGGTTGTGCATTTTGCTACGGCCCATTGGGTGCTCACTCAGCACTTGGACACTTTGCTCCATGCAGTCTCGCCTATATTTCTAATTGTGTCTACATGCCAAGCCTAGCCAGTACCTGAGGCAGCCCACAGGGAAATGCACATTAAAAAAAAAAAAAAGGAAAAGGTGGGGGGGAGGGAAATTTCCTGCCCTTCAATGGCATGTACCACAGGAAAGAGAATGATGTCTTGCAAGTCACTGGTCTTTTCTGATTCCTGCAGGACACAGGCTATTGCATTTTACATCTGAGTGCCAAAGTGAGAGGAATTATTTCCACTACTTTCTCAGAGAAAACAATCAAGTCCCTTTTGCAATTTAAGGAGGTCGTATCATCTTTAATTTCTTCTTTGGGCAATGGAAAGGGTTAATTCCTTACAATGTTGACTTAATCCTTTCCTTTTTCCCTGTGGCTGACTAATAGGTTAGATGTGTTGACTCCATTTAAAAAGACAAGCTTTGGACATAATATTAATGGTATTGTATGTGCAATAACAAACACAGAGGCACCTGGGGAGTCTGAAGGCATCTTCTGGCCTTTCTGGGCTGACAGCACAGAGTGACCCTCCAACATTTACATGTGGAAAAACATTATCTAACATGAGAGCGTTTACTTTGAGTGACCCTCTTGCCTTTCAAACAATGAAAAGTCAGGACCATTGTGAAGCTGAAAACTTGTTTCACAAGAACAGGCCATCGCTCAACCAGCTGAAGAGGGGAAAAAATAAAAAAGGAACCCAGAGAAACAATCGGAAAGAAAAACTGGACATTTGAACCGAATAACTGCTGGTGTCTTTCCTCTGGCACTGACATCCTAACAAAGGGTGTGAGAGTTTTTTCCCTTATTTTTTTGTAAGGCAAAGATGGGAAGAGAGCACTGTTTGTTTATTAATTTGTCTTAGAGCTCCACTAGCACAAAAAAGTCACTGCAAATACTTATCTAAGGCTCAGGTTCATCCCACTGGGATGCAAGAACTGCATGCTGGCTGGATAGCTTATGTGAGATCCAAATCAGCACATGGAAGTGCTTATTTCCCTCTGTTGTCTATTTAGGTCGTCTAGGGGAGAGAAGCACAATTCCAGTTACGTCACCTTGGTATGGTCTGAAAGCTAGCAAGCCTAATCGATCACTTGTAGATACTATTTACCACAGATGTGTACAAGGACTTGATGCAACAAGTCTCACTTCAAAGACTTGTCAGGCTTTGCGCAGGTGTCCCATCCTAAGTGTCATAGGACAGGCAAAATGAACTAGATGCCCTACTGCTGCTGAACCACAGATTTTTCTGGTACAGCTGTGCTTAAATGGAGCTGAATCAAGGCAATCTCACCTTGGATAAAGAGCCAGCACTTCCCAGGAGAAGATCTTCTCCACTCGGTAAAACATCTGTCGGCACTGTTGAAGAATCTTCTCAGATGGTTCTTTGGAACTCACTTGCTCGATGGTTCCACTACCTGCACTGGTGCAGCTGATGTTGCACTGGAAAGGAGTACTGGAGGTCCTCAAGCATGCCCAGAGTTCAGCAGAAGACTGGCAGGGGAAAAAAGACAGTCATCACTTTAAGCTAAGACATGAGGATCATTTAGTGACTCACCCAAGATCACACAGATGGTTCTTACACCAAGAATTAGACCCACAAAGCCATCCAACACCTCTGGATTGTTCATTAAGGATTAGAGTGCATTTAGGAGCCCATTTTAATATATAAATATAGGATTTGGAGCTATGATGGAATGGTAAATTCAATACTGAGGAGTTTGTCACATCTCTGTTCAAAGCAGGCGAATGTTTCATGTAAGGAATTACATGCTTCAGACAGTTGCAATCATCTTCTGCACAAATAATTTAAGTTTACTTTGTCTGTTGTATTCTGATTTAAATTTTTATTGAAAATATAAATACCTATGTCGGTCACCAAACCAAATAAAACAAACATATTGAGTAGGGTCTATTATAGACTAATATGGAAACAAATAATCTGCAAGTCTGGTTTTATTTATAAGCTTATTCGGGTTTTTACTCTAGGCTTATATTAATAGGGTTTGTGGTTTCCACATCTGTACTGCTGATGCCCAGTGCAGACAGCATGCCAAGTTGGACCTGGGCATCCTCCAAGCTCTAAATGAAAAACATATGCTTCAACTCTAGCCACCTCAAGACAAGCAGGACAAGTAACCTACCAAGTAACCACAGCGGGTGCAGCAGGCAGAGCAAAACTCTGGGGAGCTTTCTGAGGTGCCTGCTTGCAAGCTTCTTGCTTCTGACTTGCTCCAGGGGCAGCCAGGCTGCCGCCTGCGTTGTATTTGCTCTCTCTGATGATCAAGAGATACCAATTCCCTTCACAGCCTCCCTTTTCCTCTAGCTGTAGCTAGAAATTCCCAGACTGGACCAGTTAGTTCACAGTGTCAGCTAGTAAATACATATTCTAGAGGAAGATGGAAGAACTCCTGCAGATGATGGCAATGCAGTATGAATTCTTTCCAGAACTCGTGATTATTTTTAATATTTATAAAAAGCATTCTGAATGTTCATGAGAGCCATAAATATATATAAAAAAATGCCCATGCCCCTTGTCAAGCCAAAATGGATACAGCTGTTCTGCAGTGCTGGTCTCTGATTGCGGAGAATCCCTGTATTAATGAAAGATGTATAAAGGGAATCCCAAACTAGAAATATGATCTCTGCTAAAGACTGTTCAAATCAACTATTAGAGAATATTTCAGGGAAGTATGTGAATACGAGGCTGATTCTCAATACAGCTGAGATCCAGTCCTGAGAACCCATCTCCATGAAGCATCTGTACTGCTTCCAGACAAACTTCGATTTGTGCTGGTACAACATCTCCAGAGTTTTGTGCTAGTATAACTGCATCACTCCAAACCCATCCCCTAGGGCCCAACAGAACTTCAGCACAGTATGAGTGCCAGACTTGCTTTTTCTTTGAGCACAGGAGGGAGACCAGTATGCAAGCTGTAGCAAAATGACATATATGACAGTAGTGAGATAAAAGGAAGCAGTATCACTGGTGTGAATAATAGAAATTTGGCAGAGGCAGTCAAGTTTGTTCCCTACCTACCCTCCGATGGTCATCCGGCAGCCTGTGCTACCTGTAGCAATTACCTCTTTCCTGACAATTTTGACAAAAGTGACACATAGCAGTGCCATAAAATATGTTTTTCAAGTTACTATAGCACCATCTGTGTGTGTTGTTCATATGGCAATGCCATGATTTCAGAATTCAGAGCAGGGAAAGAGGGTATATGGGGCGGGGGGATAAAAAAATTAACAGAACCTCAGTGCCTCAGCCATGTCAAAGGGAATCACTGTGTCATCCATCATTCTCCTCCTCTGAGAACTCCTTTGCCCAACATGGCTGCTCCACTGGCTCCCAGGCAGAAGCAATTGTTACGAAACTGAGATGGCAAAGAGCACTGTCTGATAACAGAGGGGCAGATCTGTCATCAGCACAGAAGGCAATCCTTCCTTGTGGCAAGCGGCTAGAGAAAAGAAGATGCAATTAACAATTAGCTTTGGTAAGAGAAGACAAAACCCTTAAACCAGTTTCTACTGCAGCAAATCAAGCCACAGACTTAGGAATTAATGGTTCAAAGTCTTGGTTCTTGCCTTCCTAAATTCACTATAAGATGAAAGAGAGAGTGAATTTCTCCTGCCACTTCATTCTGGCTAGCTAAGAGCTGGGGCTTAGCCATGGAAAAAGGCCAACCTTGCAATAGTTACAGGAAATGAGAATAGCTTTGCAGCATTTCCAAGCAAATCCAGCACACCTTCAGCTTTGCATTTTAGGCACAAAATTCAGGCTTCTCACCCCAGAAAACAAAATGGAAGCTTTTCAGTGAGTGTTGCACTATCTTCCATCCCCATCCTCCCCTTGCAGCTCCCCAGTTTCTGAAGTAGGAACCAAATTCACACAGAGCTCTTGGTCTGTCAAACAGGCTTTGCTTTCATAGGTTTGACCTCTGAGTTGCATCTTCCCTTCTCCCAAACTTGGTTAATGGTTCTGGAAAAACATGGTCATGCCAGTTACACTGTTTATATGCATAAACTGAAGGTTTATCTACATTGCTTTCTTCTAACCTTAAATACTGCTGTGAGTGCAGCCCTGGCAACAACTGACCCAAGAAGCTGTGTCCCTAAGCTGTGAGTCTAAGCTGTGCTGTAGGAAAAGGCATGATTCAGATGACATAATTCTTAGACATAGGTCAGATACGTATTGTCAAGTGCTGCCTCAGGAGGATGGACTGGATTTTTAGCTTAGAAACTCCAGCTATAATTTAGATCTGTTGGACTTCACTTCCAGCAGAGACTGGATCCATGTGACTCAGATTATGACATATTCCACAAGACAGCACTTGAAAAAAACGAAACAAAATTCTCCCATTTTTTTACTACATGTACAAAAAAAAGTGTTTGTATTATCATTATAATTATAATTTTTATAGATAAAAGTATATCTAAATACACTGTCAGTGTTGCCCACTTGACAGATGCAGTTTAGGCACAGCTTGGTCTGCATCAATGGCCATACCTGCAGATTTTCCTGGAGCACCTACTACAAGCTTCATGAGCATGCTTCTGGTAGGGTCACATATAGAGACGTGCAAGGAATATCATCAACTAACATAAAAGCACTATTTCTGGGGCAAAGTCAGGTATCTTCCTCTCCCTAAAACACCTTGGGTATGGATTAATTAGGACTCTCAAATGATCTTAAAGGATGACCTTGTTCTATGATTTCACAGTCCACAGGTGCAGGAGACCAAATCCTGCACAGCCTTGAGGCCTAGCTCAACATCTTCTACAGCATCGCCAGCCACTCTCTCCTCCCTTCTTGTTGATCACTTTGGTTCTTTGTGCCCTACAATAATTTCCCCTTCTATTCTCCAACTTCTTTTTTTCCTTTGTCCATAGCACACTACAAATTATTTGTGGTTGCAAACTGGCAAAAGGGACAATTCCTTGTTGATCCAGACAACTTATCATCCCATGAACACAATAAAAAGGAAGAGCCAGTTATCAACAGGGAGATGCCCATTAGTATTTTTACAGGCAGAATGTCGGGAGGTCCCTTATTAAGTGGGGAGAGAGTTGGCATGTACTCCAGGCACGCAGGGGAGAGGCAGACCGCTTTCAGCCTGCAAGGCCACACAATATGGGAAGTGGTCGCTTGAAAGAGGAGTGGGAAGAATGACAGATGGTTTGTGCCTGTGCGTTTTTTTAGAGGACACCGGGTTCCTGCCATGGGAACAGCATGGACAGTAAAGGCAGCGACTAGACGTGAAGAGTGACAAAGCAAGTCAGCCACGGACTGCCCGTGGGAGGCCAGAGGAAATGCACCATTAGTCAAAGTTGGAGGAAAAATAAAATGCGATGACAACTCAGCCATTCATGTGCTTCCCCTTCAAGGACTGACCAGACCCTTCGCAACTCAAAAGACTCAAGTATCAGCTTCTTTTTCTCTTCAGCCAGGCTAATGTGCACCATCACAGTCTGAGAAACTCCCTTGTCACTTACATTAATTCTTATCTTGTTGTTCTTGGCTACACTTCACTGAAGTACAGTGAGGGAGAGTACTTCAATCAATAATGTAGATCCAAGTAAGCACCCCTTCTGCTGTTCTTGGGCATCGACTCAATAGTTTAAAGCAAATGTTCACCCAACTTGTGAACTTGGGAAATATTAGAACTTCCAGAACTGGAACATAAGACAATGAGGTGGCCTCACAAGGATGTTTAAGCCCCACACATGGACAATCTCATCGCTCCAGGGCAGCTTTCTGCACTTTGAGACTTTGCTACTCGATACAAAAAATGCAGGATCTTAGAGCTCTCAGTAACCACAGCGACAGAGAAGGCAGCCTTGCATTTCACAAGAAGATTTCATCAGATGTTCCATTTTGCCAGTGTTGTGGAAACCCTGAGGCGCTGTTGTCACAGCTTGTAAATTTGACGCGTTTTGTCATTAAGGAAAGATGATGCCCTTCAGAAGGTCCAACTATGAACACTCACAAGTGGTTGGTCTCTTATTCTTCAACAGGGACTATGCCACAGTTAAGGACAGGACTTATTTAGAACTGCCTCGTCTGGAGCTATGCCATTTCCAGATTTGGAAAGTACAATGGAGTTAAAGGAAGACACAAGCAGAAAATCCTGAAATGCTCTCTTATGAATACATTGGACTCTTACCTCATCCAAAGGGAATTCACTTATTAACACTTGAACAGGGCTAAAAGTAGCTAAGTAACATAAAATGAGCATCTTGCAAAAAAGCAGAACAAGAAAAATTTGAGGATCAAGGAAGAATACAATTAAAATTCTAATCAAAGAAAAGAACGAAAGTCCTGACCTGAAACTTCAAGGTATCCTGGCTATGTGTAGAATGAACAAGGCCAGAAATCAATGCAAAGAAAGTTTGCAGTGTCAAGAGAATTCTACTTATTTTTCCTATGTTTGAAATATGTCTAAAAAATAAACTCAATGAGAATTAAAGAGGCAAAAATCAAAAGTGCTCTCATGATTTAATTAGATCTCAGTCTGGTGTAAATTAAATGGGTAAAAAAAAAAATCCTTTGACAATCTGAGAGCCATTTCTTAAGTCTCCAAAGCAGCCTGTGTTCTTTAAATTGCTTCCTGTTGTATGGTTAATAATCTCTGCTTTCTACATTACGGGAATCACTCATCTAGCTACCCAAACTGAACAGTGGTATCAGAGCATGAACACTCTGCTACCCAAACTACTGTGCCTAACGACATCTTCCCAATTATTCAGGAGTCTCTTGCCAGCAGAACATTAGTTGACTCCATTTCTCTTAAGGAAAATGCCTGAGTTTCCTGACATTTTCAGCTGTGTTTGTACAACTTGCCTTCGTGTGAAGTTGAAAATTAATGCACTTCCTCTTGATCCTTTGAGAGGGAGAGAAAAAGGAAGATTACCAAGATTAAATGAAAATGCCAAAGCTCAATCCTTTGTCCCTGTTGAACAAAGGTGTTTAAATAAAGATTGCTGTGCATCAGTAATTGCGTTACAAACTAAGATGACAGCTGCCACATAACCCGTTGCTCTGACACAGTGTGAACAGAATATTGGTTGGCTGCATTACAGTTCATTCACACATTAGTAAGAGATAAAAATAAAACAAGCTTTCAATTCTGACTTTTGTTAGGAGTACACAATGGAACAATATATTTGGGCCTTGTCTCACAGGGAGCCTGCAAAGAAGGAAACATTTATTTATTTTCTTGATTCTTGTTTAAAGCCCCAAAGCTGTCTTTTTTCACTGTTTCTTTCCCTTGGTATTTCATTTTACTGGAGTTACATAATATTCTAATAGACAAAGACTGAACAGGTATCTAAAGTCCTTTTGTTTTAGGTCTGTTTGAGTTACGTTACCACCTAGCTAATTCTAACTCCTCACACAGTCTTGGGAAAAAGAAGTCTCCTCGTGAAAGATTTGAGAAGAGCAATATTGCTTTTTGGGTTTATGCCGAAACAAGGAAGAACAACCCTGATTCCCATGTTGCGTTAAAGTAAAGGGAAGAAGGATGGAAAAAACCCACAGTCTTTCTGGTCTTCACATCTGAAAGAAAATGGGGGAGGAGGTGCAGAAAGGGTGAGTATCTTTACAGTTCATCTTTCACAGAGTATAAAGAGTTTCCTTAAGTTACTGTATATCGGACATATTCTACCACAAACTGCTGAGACTTTTACCTCGAAAAATTTCCCCCCGCCCCCTCCTTGGAGATGCTGGTTCTGACAGGCTGCAACTCCCAATACCTCTACCTAGCTAACAATGCAAAGCACCTTGTTCAAACAAGACTGGTCTCCATTTCACACAACCCCCCAGGGAATATCCACTTTTCTCTTCATACTATATCTTTCTGACTGATGCAATCAGATTCTGGAAACCTGCCTTATTAGTTTATATTCCAGCTTCTTAGGGATGATGTTAGTTTTCCATTGTAGGACCAGAAGATTTTAGATGTGCTAGATCTTGTCTGTAAGAAACAACAACAAAAAAGGCACACACAGTACCATGCTTCAAAATTTACTTCAATGAACAGCACTCCTTGCAAAGAAAGTTTAGGGATTACAAAAAAGGACACTCTCTTAATGCCAAGAGTGCTTGAAACCAGGTATTTTACAATTACATGATGAATAAATAAACACTCATTTTCTTACTTATTCACATGAGGTATTCTGCTTAATTTCTGCACCAGTTCACCATCCTAATTGTTTTCTTCCTAGATTAGTGGTTTAGTACTAAGCCTTTATACTGCAATGGCCAAACAGTCCCATTATATCCACTAAAGATTAGATCATTTTCTTTTGTTTCCCCACAGCAAATAGGATCCCATTCATGTCCCAAACAGAACGTCAGTAGTTGGAATGGTGTTTTTTTAAGGTGCATATAAGATTAAAGACTAAAATTAGATGCAGTGTTGCCAAAGCCTTTGTAATACGCATGTTTTTCATGGCAAGATGATTGACAAGAATTGCAGTAAGGTGCTGAAGGGGATATTTCACCTGGCCCATCAAAACTCAATGTAGAGGATTAGAACTAAGAAGAGCTGACAATATTGACTTTGAGTGCCACAACGGAAACATAATTAGCTCTTTGACATGTAGTGGACAGAAATACCCACATTTTTAAAAAATCAGTTAGAGTAATTACACCATATCTGTTGCATGCCGCCCTGGAAAAAAAAGAAGTCTGCTCTGCTGTTTCCTCTTTTCCCAGTAAAATTCAAGTTTGGCACTAGAATAAATGCATGCAAACCCAGCCTTTCTGCTGGAAGAACATCAGGAAAACTTTGTGCATAAAACTAAAAAAACCTCTCTTAAAAGAAAGCACACAGATCTGAAAGAATGAAAAAGTCAATGAATTTTATACAAGTTTACTTATTGCAAAACAAACTGTCTGCACTATGCTTATTAAAGGCATATTTCATTGCCTAATCATAGATGTGTATTGTACCTTTTATGTTTTGAATCATAATGGCAGTCTGTTCCCCAACTGTAATAATGAAAGACATTTTGGCATATGCTTATATTGATTCCCCTTTAACAAAGCACTTAAGACACATACTTGCATCCCACTGAAATTAATGGCTAACATTGAGTACATTGATTTCACTGGGATTTAGACAAATGGCAATTTATACAGGCACAAAATTGCCTACTTTGTTGGACAGGCATGAGCCTCTGAAGAGAAGCCTTCAAACTCAAAAGTCTGTACAATGTGCAACTGTTTTGGTTAGAAATACATTGCACTATGGCATCTATGTTTTTATCAGAATAACTCTGCTAGCAAAAAAAGTGTACCTGCTGTACTGAAATATCTTTTCCAGCCCCTGGTCTGAAAAGCTAAACTGTAGAAACATTTTCCAGTAGGTATAACGACATACAGTGCATGCATAAATGGGAAAAGGCAAAACTTAATTGTATGCAATACCTTAGCATTGAGAACAAGCTAGCATTAGGAATAATACAAAAAAATGCAGTATATTCAATTCATGATTTATAGAACTTATTGTCTATATGCTTGTCTGTTATTCTTTGCTTCAGGATTAAGTGGTATATGAAAATAAAGAGAAAAAAAATCAAGAATTATGCTTACCTTATTCCCCTTTTTAGCCACTGCTGTTAGCTATCCTAATTAGTCAGAACCTGCAACGAAATATTCCAGGAAATTAAAGCAGATTAAAAATACAGAAGTAAAAATGCCTTTAAATACAATAAAGTCAATGTTCCTTCTCAGCATCAAATCCAGGGCATGTATGGAGCTAATATTAAACTATTCTGTTTCAGCAGCTCAGCATCACCTGACTTAATGGGAACTTTGCATCAAAATAAGTGGATTTAAAGAAATAAAAGAAAATTGAGATAAATTCAAACAATGTAGTCAATTTCTTTTCCGACAGAATTTTCTCTGAGTTTTTAAATATATTTTGCTAGTCATTTCCTAATTAATTTTCGAACATTTTTACGTAGCAGTACCCATAGCTACTAAGTGGCTTTGCTGCAATGCATTTTTTCCACTACATGTTCTAGTTTAAAATCCAAAGTGAATAGCCAATGTAGAACAGGTTAGCCCTGTACAATACTCTGACTGTACCATATTTCAGGGGAGTTTATTCTTGACGAGACTTCAAGAAGCATGTCAACACACATGGATTGTGAAAATACCTGATAGATCTCATTAGCTGGAATAAACAGGAGAGTATTTGTAACCATACTTACCAAGTCTACAGGGTCTCTTAATTTAAATTTAAAATAAGAATAATATAATAAGAATAATCTCCATGGCTATTCAGTTTGCACATCAGAGACAGAGAGGTATCAACATTCCCTTATTAAAAGGTCTGAGTCTGTCTACTTCTTTGTTTCCTTAACACATACCTCAACCAAGAGAAACAACATTAAGATCAAAAAAGAAACCTTTTGTAAGCAGAAGTCAATATACAAAATTAAACAAATACAACAAACAGTTACTAGAAAAAAATTGCTTTATTCATCCATTAATTCACAACACAATAAACATTGGGATCATACATATGAGGGACCCAGCAATGCTCAAGCTTGTTTGCACCATAGTATGGTTTGACAAACAAGCCCTCATCAGCTGGCATCCTGAGAAGAAGCCTGACTAATTATTTTTTTTCCACATTTTCACATATAATCAGTCATTTAAATTGACATTAGACAGGCTTTTAAAAACAATTCTTAAGGACCATCCCTGGTGAATCCTTCAGGAAAAAAAGCACAATCACAGTAGTTATCATTATTCCATCTTGCTGTTGATTCTGACATTAGGGTTATGTAGGTGTGAATGTAAGTTTAGTTTTACTTCAACGGGGCAACAAAATTTTCCACTAAATGAGGAACAGCACTAGGCTGCTGTTCAAAATACAAGATCAATTTTCATGCAGTCCAGTCAGCAATTCTAAACCCAGGAGAGCTCTGTTACTTCTGAGAATGATGACATGCCTTAGTTTCACACCCCATATACACTGAGGACGTGTTTCATTGAGATCTCTTTACTTCTTGTCCCAAATAATTATTTTGAACTTCATGATGAATGAAATTATAACTTTCCATTTGTCTGTAGGGGCAGACAACTCAGTCTGCTGGATGCATTGATAGGACAGAGAAGAGAAGCAACTTTCAGATGGCTAAACACCAATGTTTTCATTTATGGGTACAAAAGAAACTGTAACAGGTAGTCACTAGGGAAAAAAATATTGCATGCATACACATTACAGTTTAGTCAGAGGTGGGATATTTCTTACAGCAAAATCTCAGTAGACCGAGATGCTCAGTATCTCAATGCTTTGAAATATGAAGTAAAACATTTTTAAAAAACCCTAATTTACTATGAAGTTTTCTTTTTCTTTCTTTCTTTTTTTTTTTTAAGAGTTGGGACAATCTAGTACAGGTTTTGCCTGTATCATACTAAAGGAACCAGGAATTTCTGAATGTGCAGGTATGCACACATTTATATACAGATACGAAGTTTTCATCATTACTTCTAAAGGCAGTCGCAATATTCAGGCAGTGTTTCGACTACACTTCCACCCAAAAGTATTTATTTTCAACTACAAGCTTATGGATGACTTCACAGATGAAAAATGGCATCAGCAGATCTGACAGGGAATGCCACTTGCAGTCAAACTGTACCACTCCTTCCTCTTTTACAGACCAGAAACATCAGGAAACTTTGTAAAGAAAGCATTTAAGATTTCTCCTGTCGTATAAGTCAGAACCAATCTTTGAAAACAGAGTATTCTAGTGCCAATGAGTGTGATAAATCTTATTACATCATATTTGAGGTGGAAGGTCTGATCACTTCTTGTCTTAAAGTTTCTGACAGTTACAATTCTCATGGTAAAAAAGATTTCACACTTGAAATAGACCAACCATTTCTCTTTGTTGCATACTGCAGCAGTGAAATAGCAGTCAAAGAAAAAATTGCAAAGATATACATGATCATCAGACTATTCTTCCAAACTGTGCAACAAGCAGAAGGACAGCTATGAAAATACTAAATTCCACACAAAAACCCCACTGATATAAATTAACTGCAAAAAAGAATACCTCAAGCTGATCTCTTCTTTTCCTACACGCACTATTCTACTATAAAGGGTGCAAGAAACAAAGTGACTGCATATCAAAATGTTGGCAGCTGCAACGTGGATTGAAATTCAGTGCAGTTAGTTTAGCGTTTGCCTTTGTCAGGCTACCTCTTTAACAGGGTTCTGCAAAAAGAAGCTTCACCATCAGATTTCTGTTTCTTTACTGCCACAAATTAGCCAGCATCTCCCCCTTCTGGAAAGCAGGAAAATAAGCAGAAATTTGCAACAGATAAATGCTTTGTTACTCTGGCCAATACTAAAAAAAAAAGTTTGCAGATCATTATTTTCTGTCTTTGTTCTGAGCAGGATCATTTCTTTTCTAGATCACTGTTTAATACAGTTCCCTTCAGTAACATGTTTTATTAAAGCCACATCTAAATCCATTCAGATGTATCCAACTCATCAGTGAGAAAATCTTAAAAACAAAATGACAAAATATATCACTGTGTCAGCCAGATTTCCGCATTCTATAAAACAGAAAATGCTGCATGAATTGGATTATTAGCGGCTTTGATTCTACTTGTCAGCATTGCTTAATATATGGTGTTCAAGCAGTGATTTATGAGATGTGTCAATTTAATTTGAACTGAATTAGAAATTTTAGGAGTAGGGGCAGAAGTCACCATAAAATTCAACTCTTTCTTTAGCACCTCTGAGCTCATTCATACTGAGCCATCACCATAATGTTATGACCAGGTTGCCACTGATTAATTGCATTGAGATTCATCCAGTAGCAGCACAGCTTTGGTGATAAGTGATTTTCAATTAAATTCCTGTACATATTACATTTTAAAGAAAATACCCAAAGATGACTGCTTACCCATTATTACACACTCTGGGAACTTGTTCCTACTAGTGAGTACAGAGTCTCAGTGTTCCAAGATTAGGATCAGTACTGAGCTAACCAAGTACTTAGGAGGAAGTATCATCACCAAAATTCTAAGGGAGGCCCTGTCTGATTCCTAGCATCTGTATGAACATTACATGAGACACTTCTGTTGGCAGTCAGTCATGTCAACAGAGAAACTCAAATGACAACTATTTAATTTGTAGATGCCTTGGATGTCACTGGCTTCAGTTGTATTTGCATATAGAAAACTGATTATTTCCTAGCTCCCAGCAACGTAAGAGTTATAGGCTCTTCGAAAGCGAGAAATTTCTAACAGCAGGACTGCATTGGTTTTAGAACTGTGATGGTGTGAGGACAATTTCTTTTTCTGGCTGTGAGAAAAAGTTGTCTACAGGGAGAACGAGAAAGATTCCTGGAACTCAAACCATTAAAGCTGTTCCAACTCAAAGTGCCCCTTTTCCTTACAAATATATTTTGTGCTTTTTTGCCTTCTTTCCAGGGACGGTATTTAACCTCAACAGCCTGTGACTACTGCATCCAAGCCAGAACGCTTTGTAATGTGCAACTTGGTAATTTCTTCAGCACAGGTAGGATGAATGCCAATTGTCTTCATTAGTTGAGGATACGTAGCGCCACATCTACAAAAAAGAAAAAAGCGCCCACAAAGTCAAATGCTGTTCACCTGAAGCAGCTAGAATGTCCTAAACCATCAAAGTAATTCTGCTCTTGTCCATTTTATCAGGTAAAGGAGTTGCACTTATTCTTCAGACAATGCTGTCTATTATTTGTCAGGTACTTACACAACAACACTTAAACACCCAGCTTCACAACACTGTTAGGTAGGGAACAATTGTCGTAAGAGTTGAGACAGAGAGAATTAAGCAATTTACTCCAAGTCACAACTGAGCCTATGGCAAAAACATATGACAAAACTGCAGCGTTCAGCTTTTCTTGTACATACATGTGTGCTTCTCTAACTCCAGATGGAAAAACACACACATCCACACTGAGGAAGAAAATCTTAATTAGGACTGCTGGCAAGAATCTGCTGAAGGAAGTAACACCAGAATATTCTTCTATGATCTTAGAGAAAGTCTGGTGCTTACACTGAAATTATCAATGTTATAAGCAAGAAGAAAAAAGTCTCTCATTGGAAAAGCAAAACAAAACAAAACACCACCAAAAAAGCCTTGAGCTGAAATCCCACTTGCTTAATTCCTTTACTTGTCCAATAACATTCTTAAACTGGATGATTTTCCTTTGAGCTGCTATTCCTGGCAGGTAATGCTGTAAGAATAGCTGAAATGGCCCTAAATCTAAGCATTGTTTCAAGCTCTGTATGGAATAATGTTTTCTCCCTTTACAAAATACAGAGAAGAGAGCCATAGATGCCTTCTGCTGTCCCCACCTACAACCAAAAAAAGCACTGACAAGCAAAAAAATCATTGCTGAGCACAGATGTTATTAGAGTGCTAAGTGGGGAGGGAAGATGGAGGATCATCCTTTGGAGAGACTGAAGTAAGACCTAATATCTGACAAAGGAGAACAGCAGCTCTTACAGCGGGTGTCCCACATTGAAAGCTCTGGATCTGTGAAATACAAAAGAAACCAATACAAGAATCTGAGCTGCTGAAAACCTCTTACTGTGGCTAAAGTTTTAGTTTCCCTCAGGCAAGGCAGAAAAGCACTCCAGTTTTACGTGCTTCCTTTTCACTGGTTATTTTGGATAAAACTTCACAACAACGACATCCTAAAAAATGTAGTTCTAGAATCTATACCACTGGCAATTAATGGACTACAAACACATGTTGAAAATGTGTACTGAAGGTACACTGCAATCAGTGATTTCCAAGATATTTCTCACATGATACTTGCGGTCCTGCCTTCTTAATCCTTTCTGCTCTTAATTTATGCGAGTCACTCACAACTGTAAGACTAAAACGGCAATAAAATGGTGATGATATTTAGGAAAATGAACTAACACCACAATTGGGGGTGATTTCTTGTGTCCCGGACTACTTTCTTCAAAGAGAAGTTAAAAACCATAACTTAGTAATGTAAAAACACGAATCAACATTTCTGAAGACGTGAATGAGCAATAAGAAGGGAAATGAAAAAATAATTGTAGCATACAAGAGGCATAGCAGGAATTCTCCATTTAACCAGAGAGGACCTAGAATCACTCCTTATTCCTTCCAAGGGAGGACATTTATGTTAATATTTGAGCAAAATCTTAAACAAGATAAGATAACAAAGGTTCACCTGCTTGGGTTAAGTTTGTTATTGCAATTATCAGATAGCTCCAGACAAAAGTTCTTCCCTTCTCCCATCATCCTAAAGAGGTATCCTTATCATATTGTGGCTAGCTTATACTCCAGAAATATAAAAATTCATGCAAGTCCTTGCTGAACTTTTGAAGAGCAGTGGCTGTGAACATTTAAATATGAGATTGGGAAAGGAAATGCTTGGCAGGTGTAGAGAAAGGTTTTTATGAAAAGCACAAATATCTTTTTAAAGAAGTGACTTGCAAAATTATATGGTGATTTCCTGTCCTGTGCATAGAAGGCAAAAGAAGCTACACTCTGAGAAAAAGAACATTAGTAAGCTAATGCACAAAGAATTTTATTCTTTGCTTTAACTATATCAAGCCAACAATATATTTTCCTTAGTTGTTCCTTAACTGTATCCAGTATTGCAGTAACTAAATCCAGTACATCTTAATGAAGAACTGCAGTATTTTTAGTGAAAATATGTGCAATACTACATAAAAGTAACAAAAAGCATGGATTCTTTATAGTGTTGCCAAAACTAGGCAGCTATCTTTTATAATCTTACAATAACTTAAAAAGCAGGCTTTAGAAGCTAGATACATTCTTTTGTACTTACTTGATTCCAAGACCAAATCCTTGAATAACTTCGCCTGCATTTGGTCCAATGAAATGAAGGCCAAGTATTCGTTGCTCGCTCTCTCGTAAGCACACCATCTGAAAACAATACATTACATAGAGATCTTTTCTTAGAACATCTAAAGATAAGGCATGAAGTTGAATTAAATGAAACCGAAGTGCCCTGAAATCCTAGTCCAGCTGTTTATTCCCAGTGTGCCAAGAACTTACGCACTTGCTTAAATCTTACTGACTTCAGTAAGTCTTATGCTTGTTCTTAAGCACTTTCCTGAATCGACGCTTTATTAGTGTACTTCTGTCAGACTTCAGGGAGCCACTGACAATGGTTATTTGCGGTAAACTGAATACTTTGTTGTTTGTAATTTGGATGAAATGCTCAAAATACCTTCTGTAGTCTAGTAACCAGACTAGTGTTACTTTGACACTGAATGGCCCCCTTAGCAGTTCTCCAAGCCTGTGCAGTTATCTTCAGCAGCTGATCAGCTGTATTTCCAAAGATGACAACTGCCAATTATAGGATATTTTGTGCCTTTGTGATTCAGTCACTTACAGCAGCATGTTTGGTGAGATACATTTACCACATCGGCCACATAACCTAAAAAAGAGTCAAGTCTCGGAGCAGCCAAACATGAAGGTGAGTTAGTAAGTACATGGGAGGGCCTGAGTCACTGCACACTCAACTTTTATTAGAGAACTTAATGAACACTTTTTAGTTTTAGGACCTCATCTTAAGAATTATGAAAAGAAAGTCAGGCTCTCTCCATGTCCTCCCATCAAGCATTAAATTGTCACTAATCTACTAAGTTTTGCTATTCAGTAAAGGCTTGGATTCTTTCGTTAGGAATCCCAGGAACAGCAGCAACCCTGACATGGTACTTTAAATATTGAGGAGTTTTAAAGAAAAAATCCTCTTGCATTAGAGTTTGAAACTCTCAAGTTTAATGTTTGTTCATGTGTTTTGGGAATTTAGTAAGGACTATATTCAATATCATCCAACAACTATTATGCTATTACTACTTCACCCTCAAATACTTACTTTCATTGACATAATTTAAAGGGAATAGCTAAAAAGAAGTAGCATCACCTCAGTTGCACTGATTCTTGGGACAGTTAAGGCAAGCTGCTAAGGCACTCACACAAATCAGATGTAACAAAATATAGCTAGAAAAACTGGTTGCAACTATTGACAACGGATATTCCTTACATAACACAGTAACAATATAATTTGTGATGGACCTACAGAAGTTACTACCTTTATTCAAAAAAGATTGTTCTTTGATATCGAGGAGAAAAAAAGAAAAAGAAAACTATGACATACTCTACCAACACTATACTTCACCTTGTCTAAGATTCTCTACTATGGGCAAGTGCATCGAAAATCTTTTCAAGACTGAAGCAACCGGATTGCTCTAGAAAAAGACACATTTCAAGTCCAACACTTTGGTCTAAACCAGGAGCTTTTTGTTTTCATGGTAAGACTGAACAGTTACTCTAGTTTTGTAAGCCTTATGCTTAATTTTTTTGAAGGTAGCATACTTTCCTGAAGAGATGGCAACTCAAATATTACATGTAACTAGTTAAGAACTTTGCTGGGGGAGGCAGAGATTAATCCCCATAGAATTTGGAATATTTCTTAGGATCTTAAGAACAGTTCAAAGATGAAAAATGCTAATATCTGTAAAGCAATTTCAAGATGCAATGGGATATGTAATGAATATTAAACATTTGAAGTTATACTAGAGAAACAGGCTGTCACCAAGAAAATCTCACATCCATCTTGAGAGGGTTTTTTTGCCAAGCAGTCCTCCTTAAAGCTAGCTGTACCATATCTTGTTTTAAGTTAAAAGATCACAACACTCACTTTTATATAGCATTGAGTTGCAACTCTTTCAGCCACTGTAAACTCTAAAGGTTTATAATATGCGTGGTATACCTGGTAGGGGAAACAATAACATTTGGTGTTAGAAAGTACTATTATGTAAAAACTGCTATTTAGTATTATAATGACTACTATTACTACATATTTATAATGTTGCAGAAAAAAATATTTATTTATTTATAACATGTTCATTATTTTAAAGAAAAATATGGAAAGCACAGTAAAATTTAACACAAACCTTTCTTAGAGAACTGTTAGGTTAAAAACAAAACTGAAAAAAAATCACAAATAATCATGTTACTCAAACCAGTGCCCCAAATTAAAAATGTTTTTCTCCTTTCAGCTTCTCCCAAAAGTTAATGCCGTGTTTAATGAAAATAATGAAATCCAAGAAGCTTTCTGTATCTATAATGATGTATACATAAGACAACCCAAACTGTAATTTTTTCATTCTGAATAGTAAACACTTATTTTTTCATTAATAATTTTGCTTGGCGCTCCAAGCTAAATCTATCAGCTCAACTTGCTCTCCAATACGTACATAACATCAGCATCTTATGACACGCACACACATCAGATGAGAACAATTGTTTTACAGTAATTGATATCATTCTAGATGGCACTACCATCCAGAAACCCAGACAACAGTTTTAGATCATATTTTTGAAGTATAAAATATATTTCAGAATTATAAAAGATAAAACTAGTAACTGACTGGACATGAAGTAAAGTATTGCGCTTTGTACTTCCATAGTTTACACCAAGTCACAGGCTGACAGACTTTTTGATCAGTGAATAAAGGTAACATAACATGTTTGAATTTTGTCCTATTATATAGTGATTGTTAATTTCTTCATCATGACTACCTTAATCTCATTCCTTATATCAGAGGGCTGGCTGTGAATATATGCCATAACAGATTTCTTCTTCAATATGCAATGCCCAGGCATACTATATCAAGACATTTTAGCCACAAATATTCACACAGCTTGTGTGAATATTTCTGGGGACATCTCAAAAATTTAGACTAAACAACCTGACCAGCAATTCTGACAATTAAAAGGAACATAATCATTATTTAATAATGTTGCACAATATAACTTACTAAAATGGCACCTAGTTTAAAGCTGTCACACCCTATCAATAATTCTAAGCCCACTAGTTAACACTTTCCATTGTGACCTGCCGCAATATTTTTGAAGTTCTCAGCTTTTCTGAAGACACCAATTCCCTAACTGCAAACACAGTATTTTGGGGATCATCAATTTTGCCTGATACAACAATGAAACTTTTGTCTTTTCATAGTGCAATTCTGACACCAAGTATAAAATTAAATATGTTTTCATACCTCAATATTATCTGATCCATAACATTGCACAGCCGCTTCTTCCGACAGTCCAACACAACCGTATTCCAAGGGAGTGAAAACTGTAGTAGGTACCTGCTTATGAGGAAACAGAAAGTGTTATTGTTAAACCATATGAAGCAGCTGCATGGCAGATATAGTGGAGACTTTTGCATGACTGAGAAGTGTAGCTCTGTCACACACATCTACCTTGGCTACTGTCAAAGCTGTATTCCAGATGGCAAAATATAATTCCTTTAAAAATCCTTAAGAAAAAAAAGCATAAGATCTCGTTTTTATTATTGAAAAAAGAAGTAACAACTCACATTGTCATAGTCCATCAGTTCTGAAGACTGGCCAAAAAGACGCTGAGCCAGCAGTTTTCCTGCAGCTATTGCTGTGGGTGTTAATTCAGGACGGCCCTAAGAAGAGAGCACAAAGCTTTGTTTTAACTAAGAGAGAAGCAGCATCCAAGAACATCTCCTGGGACAATGGTCAGAGGAAAGCCAGATCTTTGGAATTCCAGTCTAGTAGCCAGAGCTCCAAATAATTTCCGCCCAAACGTGCTTTCAAGTCTCTGAGTTTAATATCTGTCTTGATGGGGTGAACAAATGCCATAAATGTGTCAAAATCTTGTATCTTACCATGTCACCCCTTGAAAAGCAGAGTATATTCACATGCTAACCATTCACTTCCCCCTTTCTTTCCATAGTAAGTCATCAAGAAATTTTTCAGATGATCTTTTTAAAGCAGGAAAAGCCTACTAGAAAGAAACAGTGTTTTTATAACATCAGACCTTTTAAAAAAAGTTGTCACATTTTTACAGAACACAGACACAAAACTTAGCTATTTGTAGGAACTATTACTGTATTCCTCTGTTGGTTCTGGATTGGAGAAGTGGAACATTATTTTGCTAGCACTGCAACCTATACGTTGAGTTAGTCCTAGTCTCAGGCTCTGGTATTAGAAAGGGGCATGAAAAGGATTGCTATGGGCAAATGCTAACTTCCTGCAAGTGAGAAATTAAATGATAGCAGGATATGACCAAGAAGTGCTCCAGTTCAAGCCACGAGTCCTGGTTACTTTTTATATCCAAACAGGACTATGCTGTGTGCCAGAACCCTAATTTTGAGGGCTGGCACAATACCACTGGAGCATCAGAATGCCAGTACTAGTTTTAAGGAAGCCAGAAGTTTTTGCAAATCGAAGTAAGGTATTTTCAAAGGAATTTTTTGAAGCCTGAGGAAGAACAGTCCATGTAAGTTAATAAGATCTGGCAAACTTCATAAATCTAGTAAAGGAAGTTATTTAAGGGTTCGTCCAAGACATATCATCAAGATGCCTGTCTGAGATGAGGAAAGAGGTCACAAATCTAGAAGGATGATGTGGAGACATAAGGAAGCTGTAACTGAAAAACACCTTTGTGGGACAACATGGAGCACTTCATAAAACGTGTGAAGTTTTGATTCATACAGGTCCTATCTAGATACACTTGTCACACTCCTGCAAAGCCCCATTGGAGGTAGTCATCCAATACATCCTCAAAAACAGTCTTGAGTAGAAAAATAAAATAAGGATTCCCCACTACACACATTCAAGTTTTTCAAACTTTTTTTTCATTATCCTAAAGTTTTTCAGCATTTACTGGAATCCATTCCTCTTTCCCAGCCTATCTTTTCTGTATGATGCTAGACAGATTCTGTACATTGTATTAGCTCCGATTTACTTCAGTACACGTACCATATCAATTATCTGCATATTAATATGCATTTATGCTTTTATCTTTATTAATAACCACTGAAGTTAAAACTTCCATTGCAAAAAACCAAACTGAAACATTGTCTAACCTGATAACAAAACTACAATTCTAATTGTTAATAAAGACTAACCTATTTTTCCCCACAGCTCATGACAAATCACAAAACTGCGACTCTTTCCCTTCCCCTCCCCCAAGATCCATCAAATCATGGTTTTTCAAATCCAGCATTTCAAGTCTCTAAATGTCATTTACCAGATGAAATCTGCCATTTGTTTTTTCTTATACACATTTGCCTGAAACATGGCTGCCAGTCATTTCTGTAGCAGGAAATACAGATGTTGTTTTGGCATTCCAGAAATGAATAGAAGATTGGAACAAGAGATAAAATTGTGAAAGCACTGCCATGCATTCCATAAAACCCAACTAATTACTAAAACATCCATGCAGATAAAGCCCAATTTCTCATAAACAATGACTTAAAGACCTTCCCTGGTAAATATTTGAAATGAACATTCACTTTGCAGTCATGTGTGGAACTACTCTGCTGATTATTATGGATATGAATTGTTCATAAGAATCCTCCAAAGTATTATACATTTAAAGAGATGGCTCCTAAGAGAGTTTAAGAAGCTTTGAAGTAATGTGCATTTGTTCTAACATAACTCTTTTTGGTCTTATTTCTATTCAAAGCAACATACTGTACATTCCACCTTCTCTACACATCTTTGTTGTAACACCCTTTGAAATATGACAGATGTATAGCAGCATGACCATATGATAAACCTTCCTCTGAGAGAATTTCTTTATAGCGTGTGCCATGCTTTTCAACAAGAATACTACTGGAGGAAGGATTTTAACACAGAGTTTATATCAGCACTGAAAAAAATTTTAAACTAAAATTCCAGCTTGATCTTCTTCATCTTGATTACAAAAGATGAAAACGCCTAATGCAATTTCACCTGTCAGTTGAAAATAATATTTTGCCAAAGCTTGAAAAACTTTTTTTGAGGGTAGACAAACTGACTGACCTCTGGAAGGTTTTTTTTTCCCGCCTTTTCTCCAAATAAACAGCTTGGATAACATTAGGATTCCATTTGCCATACAAGTGTGCAACAAGACACCCATGCGCACATAGTTTCCCATTTGTGCCAGCTGGGCATGACTCCCAAATGAAAACAGTCATTCTGAGTACATCAGGAAACTTGCCTTTCCCCTCTCTCACTTCCCTTCCAGCCAGGGCACTGAATTAAAACAAAAAAACNCTTCCAGCCGGGGCACTGAATTAAAACAAAAAAAACCCTAGTTCTTGCTTTTTAGTAGTAATTTAGTGTCTATTCCGTGTGGTGTGGTAAAGGAGGGAGGAGGAGGGCTTGAGAACTACTTGCAAAGATATGTGCAATAGCACTTTATGGTAGCAAAGAGACCCTGACAGGAGAGAACAGGGCAAAGAGAAATCCTAGCAGTAACACCGGAGAAAAAAAAAAAAAATCTTATTCTTATAAGCAATATTAGGGATCACTGATGCTCATTCACAGGAAAAAAGGTTACCCTTCCTGTGCTCTTTTGGTAGGTCTCAGCCAGAACCTATTACAACTCTATAGCTTTGTGGTTCTCAGCAGGATGCACTTGATTCTCCTCTGTGTATTCTTTGAGATGTGCATCAACACAGAGCTTGCTTTCATTGCTGGTTCCCATGCCAATGAAATTTATTATCCAAATTAATTCTGCTTTAAATAAAACACAAAATTAAGTATTCAAATAAAGCAACTTTATTGCTTAGCAAGCAGAATTACATGAATCACATTGTGCTGTAGTCAGATAAGATAATGGCAATAATTCCTTCTATCTTTAAACTCTATAAATGCATGAGTACTGTACTGTGAATTCCCTATATTGAGTCCATGTGCAGATAAAAGCTTAAGAGAATATTTCTACACAGCACTGATTTAACTCTTCAGTTTTTCCCTAACTGTACACTAGACATAGTATAAAACTGTGTTGTTGTTTTTAACACTTATGTTTAGAAGTGTCTATTGAACAACTCAAGTTCAAAAATATGCACTAATAAGGACAAAAGCAGGAAAAGGAAATCCAAGTTTTAACAACAAAATGAAAATGACAAATATATGAAGATCTGATATTTCAGATCCAGAGTAGGAAAGAGTAGGAAAGAGGAGAGCATCCTGCCTCCAATTTTATATTTCTTATTTAACTAAATCCTCAAAGGGCAGAAGACAAAAACCACCCAAAAGGAAATGACTTGCCCAAAATAACACTGCAGATTGGCAGCAAAATGAGCAGCAAAACGAGCAACAGAATCTAAGGCCCTGCCAGCATTGCCTCTAACAACTGCTTCTTGGATGAAATTAAAAAGAAAAGTTTGGAAAGCAGGAGGCCCAACCAAGGCACACATCAGAGACAAGCAGGTGTAGAAGGCCATTGTGAGCCGAAAGAGGCCTTCAGGAAATATCCCTGAACTAGAAGTGACAGAGGGAACCTGTATGTGAAGTGAGAAGAAAGGAGAGGAACTGTACATAATCCCAAAGTTCTGAGTGACTGGACAGGACAGAGAAGCTGTGGAGACTAATTAAAAAAAGGAGAAATAGCTGAGCAGGAAAGAGTTTTAGCACAGTTTAAAAGGAAACAGCAAGTCATTCACATGAAGATGGAGACAGACAGGAAGAAACACACGTCTACATAAGAGAGGTAAGAGGTCAGGAATGGTCATCAGATTTATGAGATTTAAGTGTCTGTGGCAGTTCCAGAGTCCAGTCAGAAATTTGCAGGGCTATTCCCAAGACATTATGCAACCTGTTACATATCTTCAAAAAGTCAGAGCACCTGTACGGTTTATAAATTTGAGACCCTCAAAAGATTTTAAACATTGCAGAATGAGAGATCTTTTAAAGGTCTCTCATATTATACCGTCTATGGTGTTTGGCTATTGCTACAGTATTTAGATTTACCAGACTTTTAAAACAAACGCCTTCACTATATCAAAAACAATCTTGATAGGAAAGCATGTGCTCAATTCTATTAGGTTCAACAACAGCTGAGACAATTCTGTATCTTTCAATGGCTACCCTCTATATCCTACATATTGCCCAAATTCTTCATGAACAGCAGGCAGCTCATGAAAACATCCTCCTGTAAGTGTGCAGTTCAGAATCCAGACAAACATTGTTTTTTATGAAGACAACGTATTTGAAGATTCCCAACTTACATTAGATACCCTGAGTTCTTCTGTAAACTGAAAATTGAGGGACTGAAAGTATTTGTCATAGATAACTGTAGATTATCAATAATAGCATTAGATTAAGGCCATAGAATTCTGTTTTTGCACCTATAATAAGCAAATTATTTTGCTTAAGTTATAATGTCCCTTGCTTAAAAAACAAAACCAAACCAAACAAACCAACTCATGTTTACCTGACATATTCATTCACAAATCATGAACAGAAGTCAAATGCATTTAGTATTTGTAGTAATGACTTCTTCTTATTCTAGGGTAAGATACTTTCGTCAGAAGCATTTTCTGTCAGGAAGAAGAAATGCTGTCTTGTAATCTCAATTAAACCCCAAAATACTAAAAATGTGATTACAGATTTTGTCACGGTCATTTCCAGTAAGTGTATTCAACTCCAGAAGGTAAGAATTGCTTTCACTCAGCATTCACAGGCAGTATGAAGTCATATGTCTGAAGTGATAAAAACCTTATTAGAAAGATAATTGAAGTGATAAAGACATTATTATTAGCCTCTGACCAATGAT
The DNA here is from genome assembly GCA_013398225.1 of Steatornis caripensis. Classification (NCBI taxonomy): domain Eukaryota; kingdom Metazoa; phylum Chordata; class Aves; order Caprimulgiformes; family Steatornithidae; genus Steatornis; species Steatornis caripensis. Next base: position 289,751 of record VZSC01005242.1, on the reverse strand, counting down.
GCATTCCCTGATAAACATCAGTAATAATCTCTAATGCTGCCATACTGGACCAGATCCATGCGAAGGAAATTACTGACCCAGGTGGCTGGCATAAACACTACAGCCCTGCAAAATGAAAAAGAGCAAAACATTAAGATATATGCTAGAGCATGACAACATCTGGGGACTAGTTATTAGTCAGGAACAAAGTTGGCTTCCTGTTATTGTAAAATAGTTTATGTAGACTCAGTACCTCTGTTATGTCTCCAACTGCATAAATGTGAGGAACAGAAGTAGCTTCACTGGCATCAACAATGATTTTTCCACTTTCAGAATTAGTTTTCACTCCAACTGTCTCCAAATTGAGAGTTTCAGTGTCAGGGGCTCGGCCTTAAGGAAAAAAAAAAAAATTAAAGTAAAAACTATTGGAAAATTTTAGCCATGTTAATCTAAAAAGTTGGCATCCTCCACTGTAGGTTTCAAAAAACTTTGTGCTATTTGATAGTCCAAGTAGAAACATGACAAAATTTATCTCATACTGAAAAAACTGTAAGGGTGGAAAGTATGGATATTTATTTATTTATTTGTGAAAGGAGCTCTATTACTATTGCTTTTGCTCAGACTATTTCAGAGAAAGTTATTCTTTAAAAATGTGAAGGACAACATCCACTGCAGTAAGTGCAAAAACCAGATGGTTTAGTAATCATTGCACATTTTAAACTCAGTTTCCTAATGTAGCATGAATATACATATGATAACTAAGCAACTTCTACACTGAAAATTTCCATTAAACACTAACCAAATGGCACTCAATACTAACAGTCTGTTGTGCACACTTGTGGATAAAAATTATTAATAATGTTGTTCCACATTAAACATTCCTGAAGTCCTCTTTTCTTGTTATCTGATACACTTATTTTAAAGCCTTTTTAGTTCCCTCAGCTTAGATGAAAAAAGTTTACCAACTTTGCTCTCAAGTCCTTAATTATGAGTTATTTAGCTCAATCTCTGTATTTGAACTATTTCTGTAGACTTTAGAAACACTACGTTAAATGGATTTAAAAACAAATGAGGCAAATTCTACTAAGCCTAGATTTTATTAGAGCTTCCTCTTCCAATGATTTTAAATTATCTCATCTCTAAAAAAAGATTTTTGTAGTGTTTTCTGCATAGAGTTACCACTTAGTTACCAAAGTCTTGGTAGCATTACCAAGTTTTCTATAGCATATCTAACAAAGCAATTCCTGACGCAGAAATTGTTATCTTAAATCCTATTCAGATTTTCAAATGTATTTGAAGGTTAATAAACATAGTGAAATTACCAGGTACTCCCAAAATTTGCAAGGACACACAGGATCACATACAAAATATTACCTGAATAGATCCAAATGAAGGAAATTTTCTAACATTGCATCTGTTTTTAGAGGCTATAAATGAATATGGATGTATCTACATCTACATATATACGTCTCCTTTGTGTGAGTCACAATTTTGTGTTTGATGTTAACACAGAGCTATTACAAAGCAAAACAAAAAGGGAAATGTGTTTTGATTATAAAAACAAGCTCTTTGATGTTAATGTAGGAAATTATTAAACAAAAGGAAAACCTGGCTTGTCAATACAGACCTAATTATATGTAAACATATGATTCACTGCTTTATACATCTGCCATATAGCCAGGTCCCCCAAACAATGTCACATCTGAATGCCTCTGTAAAGACTTCTGTGTATTAATTTCATCTGGTGAAACCAACACTTCCTCTGGGAGTACTGACTGAAGCTGTCGGCACTTGGCTATCTGTCTGTCTTCCCTTCTGTTGTCCCCATGGGATGTTGATCTGCTGTTCCTTCTCTGCCCCCTGCTCCCCAGTCCTGATGCTATCAGGCAACAAAAATAATAAACCTCCAGGACCTTATCTTGGCTCGGATGTGAAACAACTTCCTACCGTTGTATTTCTTTGTGTATTGAGAGTAAAGCCTGGATATTCTGCAAATGGACAACTAATGGGGTTTTCTAGTTTCCCCTTTTTCCTGCCAGGCAGAGCCAAGAGAAAGCTTAGCACGCAATGGCAGGCACCGAAAGAGGAAAAAAAGAAAAACTGTCAATAGAGTCATTTAAAGACTTGTGACAACAACAGCTGAGTTTATCAAATCTGCAGGATAACACTTAACCTTTCGATTCCAATCTATTTTAACATGTGTGCAGTTTGGTATTAATAGCTAACAGTTACAAAAAATGTGTTGCTACTCGTACTGAAATTTCTCTCTCAACTTTACCGCCTAAATATTATATCTGATAGCAAAACCAAAACTTTAAAAAACTGAACTGAGGCTTTATTGGCCTTTAGCCCCATGCTGGCTCACCTCCATTAAGCCAGAATTACACTTAATGATCTTGCTTCACCTCAAATTCAGTAGCTTAGGTTCATGATTAGCCAATGTGTCTAGGTAAAGTTTAACATCAAATTCAGGAAATTCTGATATTTCCCAACATTCACTTACTTGTATCATAGAATCAGTTCTCACCATTTCTCAGTAGTATTGGATCAGAAGGACATCTGTTTCATACCCGTAACTCCTAAATTTTTTATATTTACAGATTCAAGAAAGTATGAGTCTACAGCTTACTTCTAAGATCCAGAGGGCAATACAAAACTATACCAAGTCCTACCAGACACACACCACAGAGATGCCTCCCCCTAGCAAAAGCCAGCACATGTGCTTTTAGGTTGAAGATGTCCATTGCCCTGAAAATGCCAAAGAACACAGAGTGTGTGATTGTAAAAGACACAAGACTAGACTTAGCTTGTATTCAAAACAGCAAGATATTATGCCAGATAGCTAGAAGAAAGGTGCCAATTCAAATCTGATCCTTAAAAAGGTTACCCGACTCCTGCACTTTTAATACCACATCATAATTGCATCTTTAACAGACCCATACAATAACCACACAGCTGTGAAAACCACACAGATCCCTGCTCTCAGGGCCTGCCCCCATTCGCTTTTGACTTTAAAAGAAAAAACAGCTTCTTGATTTGTTTTTGTAAAATCTAACAACATGGCTTCCTATGGGGGCTGCCAGCCAGCTTAGCTACAGAGTGTGACAAGAGACTGGTTGAAGCACCCATCTCGGACGTGTGCCAGCTGGTTATATGGTGAGGTGGCATTTCTGTCCTATCATCTGCTGAGGAGCTCTAGTGATCACACTTGTACACAGAACTGGGTGAAGGCAGTATCAAGGTGCTGTGACTTTCAGGTGCAGGACCTTCAACAGTGGAGACTGAAGCAGCTAAACTGAGAAGAAACCATAGGAATAGGCATAGTCAGGTATGTATGCTATCACTCATTTACTGCTGCTACTCTTGCATACAGTCAGATTTCCCAGGGTGATAAAGGTGCAGCTGACAGCAGAATTTTATAATGGGTCTTTTGCAGTTTCTTAATCACAGGAGCTGGAATGTCTGTTTGCCCCCCAGCATTTGAAAAATCAAAAGTAGAGCCAACTGAGCATTTTATTATCAGGCATGATACTGCAGATGGCCACTGTGAGGATACTGCAGGGTGACAGGATGGTTCTTCTGGCATAAAACTTAAGCTCAATAGCCTTCTCCACTTCTTCCCTATACATTGGCATTTTGACATATTGCTTCATAAATTTACCCGATCCAACCGCAGTTTGAACTTAATCAAAATCTCATCTGTGTTCCCAGTCTTGGTACTCTCTCTGATCTTGTTCTGGGTGCCTAACACACTCTCCAAATTAGTTTCAAGACTGCTACCCTTTGCTCCTTCAAGTCCCTCCTCAAAAGCCACTAGGTGTTCACTAAAACATAGCTAGCTGATAATGACTAATAAAGACCAACTCACCACAACTAATGTTCATATTGCAAGAAAATATTGACTACGGTAAGATTAACTAAGGTAAAAAAAGTCCAGAACCCTTACCACATTGATAGCAGTGTGCACCAGTTCTACAAGGATGTTTTTGAACATTTCATTCATTACTGATAAACTTTCAGTGTACCTGCCACAATTTGAAAAAAATCTGGCGCTTAGTCAGTGCCAGGGCAGTAAATGGTTCTTTGCCAAGTCTGCTTAGCTGTACTATTTCTTGTAGCATTGACCAGTAAAACTTATTACACAGAGGAGTCATCTCAGCAGAAAGCTTGTGGCAGCCACAGTGCGATCAGTAAACACCTGGCCACTACCATCCACCATGTATCTGAAGTTACTTGCCTCTGGAGACATGTCACTTTGGTTCTAACTAAACAACAACAACAAAAAGCAACCCTCACATGCAGACTAGAGGCATAGCCTAGCATCTAACTTTTCCTCAACACGAAGAAGTGGTTTTTGTAGTTACAAACTGGTAAAATAAGTAGCATAAAATAAGAGTTACACTCAAAGTTTACGGGTGGGTTAAACAAAAGAAGAAAAATGTAACATCCAGGCCTCTTTCAATGCAAACAAATTACTAGCATATTAAAAAGTCTGACTACTAGATATTGGGGAAAAACCTAAAAGCACTGTCTGATGTAATGGGAATGACAATTTTTATTAGGACAGCAGAAACTACATCTTATCAAGACAGTAATGAATTAAAATTAATGAGAAAGAGACACAGGGAAGTTCAGAACAAAGACCCAGAGCCTCAGCAAACCATATCACAGTAGCACTAACAGTTTTCTGAGATCAACCAAGGTGCATTACTTTTCACTGAATAGTTCAAAGGTTAAAAAACTGGATGGCAAGATTTTGTTTGCAAAGATGAATCTAAAGCCCATCCCCTTTCTCTAGGGGCTGGCAGAGATATGGAAATTTTACTGTATGGGACTTTCCAAAGAAAATCTCCAAACAAAATTTCTCTTTTCTTAGTTAATCCAAACTGATTTGGTTGTAAGACTTGAAAAAAACTATTATAAAAAAAATATGTACTTAACCCTTTCTTGATATTTAACAGTGAGGGTCTTATTTTACTGCACTACAAAATAAATCTGCCAAGCATCCACTCTGACACAAAGGACAAGGCTGTGCTGCCATTCAGTGTGACCTGGACAGGCTCAAGAGTTGGGCGGATAGGAATCTGATGAAGTTTGGTAAAGGCAAGTGTACGGTCCTGCACCTGGGGAGGAACAACCCCATGCACCAATACAGGTTGGAAGTTGACCTGCTGGAGAGCAGCTCTGCGGAGAATGACCTGGGAGTGCTGGTGGACAACAAGCTCACCATGAGCCAGCAGTGTGCCCTTGTGGCCAGGAAGGCCAATGGCATCTTGGGGTGCATTAAGAAGAATGTTGCCAGCAGGTCGAGGGAGGGGATCCTCCCCCTCTACTCTGCCTTGGTGAGGCCACATCTGGAGTACTGTGTCCAGTTCTGGGCTCCCCAGTTCAAGAGAGACAGGGAAGGACTAGAGACAGTCCAGCGGAGGGCTACAAAGATGATGAGGGGACTGGAGCATCTCTCCTATGACGAAAGGCTGAGACCCCTGGGTCTGTTCAGCCTGGAGACGAGAAGGCTGAGAGGAGATCTGATCAATGCTTATAAATATCTAAAGGGCGGGTGGCAAGAGGATGGGACCAGGCTCTTTTCGGTGGTGCCCAGCGACAGGACAAGGGGCAACGGGCACAAACTGGAGCACAGGCAGTTCCACCTGAACGTGAGGAAGAACTTCTTTACTGTGAGGGTAACAGAGCACTGGCACAGGCTGCCCAGGGAGGTTGTGGAGTCTCCTTCTCTGGAGAGATTCAAAACCCGCCTGGATGCGTTCCTGTGCAACCTGCTATAGGCAAACCTGCTTTAGCAGGCAGTTTGGACAAGAGGATCTCCAGAGGTCACTTCGAACGCCTACCGTTCTGTGACAACATGCTTCATAGCATACGATGTGCAACACCTGATGCCTGTTCAGCTTCACACTGAGCTAAAGTCATAATGCCTTTTTATAGCAAAGATGATACTATTTCAAAGACACAGTGTCTTTCCTCTAAGCCATGAATGCAGAGGAACTTGAGAATGGTTGTTCCACTGCTTTCATCAGGGAGAAAACTCTTTTTGTAAACCTAAACTTAGATCTGCTGCTGGTCATTGCTCTTTCTGTTAACAATTTACTAGCATACTACATTAATTTCTCTGTCAAACTAATTCCAGGATATTTTGTAAACACCTGCTTAGTTTAATCATCAGTTCAGTGTTGCTCCTCTACACAGTAAGACCCCATTAGATATGTAGTAGCTCAGTATCTTTTTTAAGGACTTTGTGAATAACCTGTACAAATTCCAGTTACAGCGGTGATCTTTTGCCTTCTATTGCAAATTCAAATAGAAACACTACTTGCCAATTCCTTTAATGTATTAGCTGTATTGCAACTGCTAAAGCATTCAATACACAGGTTTCAGTGCTCCAACAGCTGAAACAAACCCACTCTACAAAGCTTCGTCTCCTGCAACTTTGCCCTGCAGCTCAGCGGTTCTATCTGTTTATAAAGGTGTCAATCTCTATCCTCTTCTTTGGACCTTATGTTCAGTCTGTACATGCACACACTTACCATTGCTTTGTACTCAGGTATATCAGGCACCTAACACATTTTTTTTTCCTTCCCTTTAAGGGCAAGGGGAATACTATATAATACTAAAAGTTTATTGATTCCATATTGAAAGGAAAAAAAAGTATCAAAAGCTTATTTCAGAAGAATTCTCACAGAAGCAGAAGACAGAACACTAGTAAAAGACAGAAGGACATTACAGGAATAGACAGGCAGAATCAAATAAAGGTTAAGAAAGAGCTGTTTCACTGATCTGAAATATAACAGTATAGAAAATATCTACTATAATTCAGGCTACAATTAGTTAACAATAGCTGCTGCTTTTTAACTAACTCTACAAGCTGACTTTCTTCAATCAGTTCTGAAACTGGCACATCTGCAGACAGGAAATCCTCAACACTACCAAATTTCCCAGCCTATTATCTGAGACACCTGGTGTGGGTGTGTTGATACAGAGCAAAACAATGAATCATACTGACTGCACATCAATTAACCAGCTTTAACCGTGTTTAATCCTTAAGGGTGGAGTGCCAATTTGAACACTAAAAAAAGTCAACACAAATAACTCAAACACTCAAACTGTTCATTTTGCAGTTTCTAAATATGAACTGTAACTCAAATCTATGACAAAAATTATAATACATGTAGTTCCTCTGTATCAAAATAGTGAGTGGAGTCACATTACAACTGAGTTGCAATAGTATATCATGCAACCTTATTCCATTACAATTAACACTAAACCAAGATTTTTTTCATATTATTTCAATTTAATAGCTCTTTTTTCCATGTTTGACAAAAGTAAACAAATTGACTTGACATTTCACAGGTGTGACTCCACCTCAGTGTACTTTTACCAGAAAGCTTGAGAAAAATCAAATACAGCATTTAGAAACCCACTTTTGGGAAACGTTTTCATGTCACCTTATGAATATCATTCTACAGTTTTCAGGACTGACATATCTCCAGATGGCATGACCTTTTTTCACTTGGCAAGCACTAGTGTCTTTGGTTCTGGTGAGCATAATCCATTATCATAGGCTGTTTCCACAAACTCTAGAAGCCCATTGCACTTCTAACAGAATAGTAAGCACAGTAAGCAAAAGAAAATGTTTGTCGCAACAGAAAACCTGCTCTATCTTTGGGGTATTAGGAAGATATAAGGCTAACTTAACCAGGGCAAAGGAACAACAGGACAACAAATTTAGTCCACTGGGTAAAATACAAAATGCTGTAAATGATCTGTTCCTGTAATGGATCTATGCTACAACCACAAGAATTTAACTTTATCTCTTATTAACAAATGAAAGAGTAACGCTTTCCCACTACTCTAAAACAGTAGTGTCACATAAAAAGAATAGCATAAAAATAAAGTAGTTAAAGGAATTGCTAAAGTTGCTAGTAAAACGGATCGTTTTTCTGCATCAAAACAGATTGCTTGGGCAGCTAAGTTTAAGCCTATTTACTTTGTTCACCAGATATCATCTGCTTGCCAAATATCACTACCACCCTTAGTCATCCAATATTTATCTTGAATTCCAGATATTCATAAAGCTTTATAAGCACAGAAATCAAGAGGTTTCCTCTTCATGTGGGATTGCAGTCCATCAAATCCACATAGGAACTGAGGGCCAACTGGTATCAGCAACAAATGAGCAGCTTGGGGAGGAAATGCAGAAGAGTATTTTCGTTCCTGTGGGCTAGTCTTGTACCATACATCACTCAGAGTGTTAATCCTTACAAGAAGTAGCATTTGACTCAAAGGTGGCAAAAAACAACATTTGATTCCCATTTCTGTTGATTATGCTCATAGCCATTTGTCACAAAATAATTTAAAACTGATTTACTCTGACTTAGGCATCATGTGTCTGTTCCGAGGGGTCTGAAATACGTGAAAGCTCCTCAACAGATTTCAAAAAACTCTAAAGTTCCAAGGTTCCCTGTAATGAACTTGAATTTTTAGGGTCAATTACTTCTCTTTCTCTGAATGGGATGATGGCTGTAGTAACAAACTTAAGCAGCACAGTTTAGAAAAATTCCTAGAAGAAATGGCAGCCTCTTGAACAAGATGAATAGGAGCTTGTAGTGAATAGCTTCGTGAATAAATCAAGAGTATGGACTTAGAGCACACCAGCTGCACCACAGAGGTTGCTGGAATTCATGCTCTCACCCTTTAATAAACGTGAGGAAGACTAAATGGTCTCCCATTTATTGCAGCTCATGTAAAAGTAGTTGCCATTGATTTCTTCCATTCACTGTAACTTTTACGTGTTTTTAGACTGTAAGTGAACAAGCCAGGCATGCAAGAAAAGAATAAAAAAACCTATCAATGTTTGGCTTATAAATATTTAATATAAAAAAAAAAAAAGGATGGGACTGTTTGACCCCATACAACATGATGAGGGGACTTCATTTTCAGAACGGAAAGCATTGCAAGTAAGTGTCAAGATAATCAAATTTACCTACTGCCCACATCACTGTGTCAAAGGACTCGGTTTCTTCTGTGCCTAGGTCAGTATTTTTCCAGGTGACTTGCAATCTGTTGCTCTCCAACTTTTCAACTTTGGTTGGGAAACATCTTTTTAAAAATTTTGTGCCATAAGACTCCATGTGCTCAGTTACTAAAGATGCCATTTGCTGTCGAATAGGGAAGAAAAATTGTTTAGTCTTAGATATACGACCTTTTAAATGTAAAACCATCCTTCAGCTGTCTTCATGAAAATCCAGCAAATACACTGAGCATTTCAAACATTCTTTGTGATTTAGTTAATATGCATTGTCAACACATGATAATTTATTAAGCCACTATGACCTGCAACTCAATTCCAAGAGGCATCTACATCTGAATATTCAAATTATTTTCAAAAAAATAAAATGGTATATGAATAAAACAGTTGGTTTTAAATAATTTGATTCTTATACAAAAAATAGCATCTGGAGCATAATTATGGAATAGTAATTCCATAATTACTGTTTTCTGGCAGCTTGATGAGAATTAAATACTTTCATAAAGCTAAGAAAGAAAAATATTTCCCTTTGCCATGACACCAGTCATTTCTCTGCAATCAATGACTATGAATCACTAAGGTTTCCTGGAAGGTTCTACTACAAAAAGAAAATAATGCTTTTGTCCTAAGAGTCTGTTTGAAATAATGCCACACCACAGTCAAGTAGTAAAGTGTCACATTGCCAGGTTCATCCAAAGATACCATTGCTCTTGACTGCAGTAATTCTGGTTGCACGTTGTCAAAGAATATGTTTATTACTTAAAGGATATTATAAAAAAATCACTCACACAGAACAACTACATGCAAGCTCTCAGCTTACAATGTTTTCAAAGTTGATATTAATTAATATGAAGGCAACAGCAGAGTTCTATCTCTTCGGAAACATGATAGCTCACTAACCAGTTTCCAGACTCAATGTGGCTACAGACTGAACATCATTATTTTATATCTATTAATACTTTCCTAACTTTGAAATGTCCATTGTGCTCTTCCTGTCTACAAGTTCTCAGAGAAAGCCCTACTGTGTTTTATGAAATGCCTCACACACACACAGAGTCCTAACACTATTCCCTGCCTGCTCAGATCTCATGCTGTTACAGGTGCAGATTTCTTCAATGATGACTGCAAATCCCAAGACACATTCTTATGCAATGTTTTGCAAACTCTGGTACACATACCACTAATTTTAAGGAAGCCACTTCAAAGTGGGAGTGGCTGGCATGCAACAAGGAGCTGTCACTACCTGCAGTGGTACTTGTCACTGCTGCTTCTAACAGCAATACTTTCTCCTCAAAAACTGTGTTGTTACACATCAAAATAATTTTCCTACACCCTGTGTATGCAAAGAAGTTTTTAAAAACAAGCCCATAGCTCTATCACTCTTTCATCAACTTTGGCCTGTAAATGTTTTGCACTACTGCAACTAAGCATTTAAAAAAATCCTAATTCATGATACCAGGAATAATTAAGTTAATGTGTATTCATTCCCATTCTGAAAACATTATTTTCAAGTGATTAACATGATCAGTCTTCATTCTTGAGGCTGACATTTTCCAAAGTTATTTGCCTGAGAAAAAATATATTGGAAACTTCAAAGAAAAAGTTCACTGCACGTGTGAGTGAAAACGCAGAACCCTCTCAGTCTTTTAACAACACTACAGAAACTTTTCCTTAAAAGTAGTGTTAGCATCAAATCTTGCAGGGACAGAAGATTCACAATCACGTTTAACGTACTCTCTCTACAGATCTAGGGACCAAAAGGACAGTCAGGCCATCAAAGAGATCATCTAACCTGTAGAACAGAGGTTACAAACTCACATTTAAGTAATGCCCTTACTGGATCCAGTAACTTGTCTTTAACCTAAACCTGCTATACTACCTTCTGTTGCATCTTTAGGTTGTTATACTTTTTAAACAAATCCTATACAAAACCTTTATTTTTTGTTGTTGCCTTGTTATTTCTAATTGATTTTTTCTCTTTATACAGGAATGGGTTTCTGGCCAAAACTGTTTTCTGTTTTGTCAGCACAATCATTACCACTTATACTTTTAAATAAAACTCTTCAAAATCTTTCCTAATTTTGAAACATATTTTTTTTCTCTTTAAATTTTCCTGCCTGAAAGTTCTTGCTTTTAATTTTCTCCAGTTCAGGGTTAATAGTTCCACTGAAATCACTATATATTTGTACTACCTAGTTATAGCTGCCACTGTTTTGAAAGTGGTAGGGTCAAGATTTCAAATTCCTACATCATTAGAAACTTTCAGCTTAGAGATTTATTTATATTCATAATGAACTGCACACTGAACCTAATTTATCCAATAATTTATTTTAAAAATCATTGTCTGTAACTTCTAGAAATTCAAGATTATTTTAAAAAGATTATCTAATGCTTTTAGCAGTGGCATAAATTCTTCCTGTTTCCCAATCTTTTCAATCTTGTTTTCAGTTAAGCAGGAAAAGAAAAAAATTACTTTTCTGAGTAAAGTATCAAGAGGAAAACAAGAGGAAAACAATAGGAAAACAAGAGCTAATATTTATTTAGTTTCTCTTCAGAAAGAACACACTAGGAAATGCTTGGAGAAGCTAATGACACTTTTTCTTTAGGATATAAAAATAAGCAAATACATTTTTTTAATATATTTGATATACAAGGAGATGTAAGATATGCCATACCCACCTGATCAAACCCACGAAGCGGGATACTTCTCATCATGACTGTCGTGTCCAATCCAATGCCCGTTAGAAAACCAGCACACTCAAGTGAAACATCTGGTGAAGCATCAGTTAAGGAAATATAAACAATTTCATAAACATGTAATAAAAGTGTTTGTTGCATAGAATACAACTCTAAAGTCTTAGAGTATTTTCCTCATAGATAACACTGTTTTTAAGATCCTGAGAATTTATCCTCAGCTGACCTTAATTCCCATAACGCTACTGCATAGAACACTGTTACTATTCTATTACCAACTCAACTGCAGGACATGAGTAAAGGAATGCTGAGAACTGAGCTTTCATAGGAAAGACAGCTATGCTGCTTTCAATCATAAGTCATCACAGCTTTTTCAAAGGATACAGCTGGCTCCAACAACCAACCTGTTACATAAAAATAAAAAAAGAATAAAGCAGTGAAATGAGCTTGTGCATATTTCTGGAAAAAAAATTTATTTCCTGAAGTATGTATAGTTACAAAATTACAGGTTTGAAGAGTGGATCTGATGTTGTTAGATGAGAAGAAAGAGCATGGCTTGTCAATTCCAACAAAGACAACACTATAACATGTGGGCTTATTTTATTAACAGAAATAAAAAAAACAACAGGTTTATAAGGAATTGGTTTTATATTGTAGATACATTTAAACAAATATTCCGAAAGACAAAGTGCAGAAAGCCATGAAAAACTCTGAGAAACTAGCAAGGTTAAGAGGCATCACAAATATTTGAATTTCCATGTTATAGTTCCATTAGAAACATCTGGAGTGGCCACTGACAGGTTTTGCCCCCAGTGCCTATTGCTACTGATGCCTCGTCTTTACAGGGTGTCTTGGCACCATTGCCTCTGAGACAGTACGCAAGGCAAACATATACATGCAACAGTCTTGTCAGAACTCAAGTATGTCTCAAAATTTCTAGAAGTATCTTAATAAATATATATTTTAATTATTTTTAAGAAAACTTCTCTCAATCAGAAGTTAAGCATATTTAAATTCATCATCTTCCTATCAAATAGATTACAGTTCCAAATATAAGATTTTATTCATTGCTGAATTTCATTTTGTTTTATAACCATCACCTTTTTAATCATCTTATTATCCAAATGCCAAATATTCACCCTTCCTGTCTTCAAAAGTTTGTGTACGCAGTTATAGAAAATCCATTCAATAGATTTACCTAGACTGGAATTTACCAAATACACCTATTTTAGTTCTTAAATAAAACTCCAGCTCTCATCTCTCCTCATATTTCACAACCTTTCAACCAAGAATATCACTAAAGTTGTACATCAACACTTTTAATTTATGAGGTGTGTATGATGAGGTCTCCAGCACAGCAGTTTCCATGCCTGTCCTCAGATGCCCTATACATTGGAGCAGTTCTCTCGCTTCTGACCCTATCCTCAGTTCCCTACGTCTGCTGGATACACAAAAAGCAGAATGCTCAGTCACTGTTCCAGAGGTAAAAGTGGGTCCAACCAGCCAGTCACTGACACTCAGCTTCTGGACAGGCTGCACTCACATTCCTTTGCTGTTCATGTGTTACGTGGACTTGTTAAAGTCTTAGTTTGGAGATGCGTTGCACACAATATTTCCACTTACAACAAAGCCTTTTGTTAAGTTTTTGAGTTAGGAAAAATAGCATCATTAGGGATCAAAATTTCTAGTTACTATGAGAACAGTGGAGAATGCTGGGCTCTTCCTGACTGTGATTTTCATCTATGGAAACACATACTTTATAAAGACCTTTCATCCTCATGCTTTATAAAGAACTGTTCATCAAAAAACAGCAACACAAAAACACAACACTCGGAACCCACCTGAATATTTGGCAGACTTTTTTCTGTTTATCTTGGGCATTTTTTTTAAAGCAGGTCTCTCTCATACTGCCATATTCACAGATTAAAAGAAAAGTACTTTGTATTTTTGGGTATGGAAGAAGTAGTTTGCTAACTGCGTTTTGCAAAGCTAGAAATTTTAGAAATTTACTTGAATGTAGAAGTTTACTTTAAAAACTCAAAATACAAACTCACATAATCACAGAATTTAAATAGGTTATTTAAAAGTTAGGAGGATAAGCAAGGAAGCATAAGCATTATAAGCATAAGTCGCAGAACCTTACCATAGTCTTTTATGCACATCCAACCTTGCTTGATTGTTTTGAGGAAGGTAAGTTTCAGCAACACAAATGACAATGCCAGCAGAGAGAACAGTTGCATGAAAATAATCTATTAAGTAAAGACCTCTTCCCTCAGGAGCTGTGCCTCTATTAATTCAAAAACTCTAAGCAACAAAACAAAGCTATGTTGACAAAACATGCTCTGAACAGGTGAAAATTCAAAAGATCACAGGAAGGAACACATTTGAAGTATCAACCTGTGGCCTACACATCCCACACAGCTTCGTATTCTACATTTTGCTTGATTCCTGGCCAAAGTAGCATACAGTAGTAAGATGCCTCACAAAATAAACATAAACTCTTAAATCCATGGAAAAACATACACAAACTGAAGGCTAACACAAAGTGGTGCATGTATTGCAGTCTCTTTATAAGGAGGTGTCATTCATCAATTTTAACTGAAATTTACAAAGCAATGATCCTCTCTCTACGCTGTTACCAGGAAAACTACCGGCATAGATGCTTACAAAGACAGAAACGTGTTTCATAGAAGGACATCAAGAACCTTAGAAAATTGAAGTATTTCATATATGAACAAGTATGGCAACTAAAAACAAATGTTAGAGGCATGACGAAGCTCTGCAGACAGCAAATTTGCCTTCTCCTTTTCGCCCTGCCACTGACTAGCCACACATCCCTAGGAAAGTTACCTACTTCTAACACAGATGCTTTTAAACTTCTGAAAAGTGCAGACATGGGGGCTGCTGCTCCGTAAGCCCCAGAGATTGCCAAGTCAGTACAACACACGTTTTCTCACAAAACACCCCCTAGATAACATCTATCTATCCTATAATAAAAACATACAACTTCTGAAGGTACAGAGAACAGGTTGAGCTAAAGAGATTAAAATCTGCTAGTCTGGGTTTTATGTTTGGCAAACAATTTAACATAGTGGGAAATAAATTCTTCCAGCATTAGGGCATCTGATTCATCTGTGAATGGATGATCACCCCCTCTTTTAGCACTTCTGGGAAGTGCTGCAAAAAGCCACACACTTGCCCATGAAGAAATAGCTACTGGAGATTCACAGGGAACAGAATATCTGTGATTTGGGCATATGTTTGCTCTTCTTTTTCATGAGATGAAAGATAGATGCCAGCTAGCACTCATTCATAGTATCAGCAGCACATTATTCACGAGATTTCTGCTACAAAGTAGAGGGTTCCTGGGCATTGTCAGTACGGAGCAGAAACATTAAGAACACAGAACCCAACCTCCTTCACACCTGCTCAATCTCTCACTCACTCTGAACATATTTCAAGGCATCTTTTCTAATTCACGCTGCCAAAACTCTTCATCTCAGTAGCGAGAATTTCTTCACAATGTTTGTATATCTAAGGGACTTTTAAGTTGGTTAACGGTTTGCCTTTTTTTTTTTAAATATGAATAACTGCAGGACTGTCAGTTCTATAACCCCCAGGCATGTAATTTGTAGCTGAGACATGCACATTTGGAGAGGGAGAAAAGAAAGAGTAAGTGCAACACAGCTCAGACTAAAAACAAAAGGTGTTAAACTGAACCTTGGGAATATTTATAATAGAAACAAATGCGATAGAAACAAACTTTTAACAACTCCCTCCTTCATTTGCTAGGACACAGCCTGATAAAGCACAGAAATGCTACTGTAGCCCCTGCAGGCTTATTTTGACTAAATCTCAGGAATGCAACGTATAAACACTAGACTCCCACATTACACTGTTACAACTTGCATTAGCAGCAACTGGACAAAAGCCACATTTTCACAGAAACATCTTACAGGGATAGATCTTATGTTTAGTTTTTGTGTAGGGTTTGGGGTTTTTTTTAAAAACAATTTCCTCGCATAAATCATACTCTAAAAATTTAAGAGGTGACTGATACACTACAAACAACAGCAAATTTACTTTCCTTTTAAACTGTACCAAGGAGCCTTGTTTATCTATTTGACATTTAGCTTAACACAGTGAGTTTCTTATATTAGAAGAGCACAGCCACGAATGGCAGCTCTTTTTTCTTTCAAAAAATCAGTATTGTAGTTTCAAATATCTTTTTCTTATATATACTTTGCTTTTTCTAGACTTGCTCAACAGAGAAAAGGAAAAAAATAGTATTATCTGACTTCCATGCTAGCAAATGCGTATTTCTTATCACAGTTATTTGCATCAGGAAATTGCTCTGTAGTGCAACGTTGACTCAGAATCTTACCGTGCTGTGTGCTGTAAAACACAGACTATGGCATTTTAGTATTTCCATTAAAAACAATGTTTTAGTATTTCAGTTAAACAATAGCTCCCAAAGCATAAGAAAATGTAAAAATAACACAATTGTCTCAAAGTATTTTCTTTTGTTATCAGAACTGCCACCACTTAAGAGTACATAGAATTATGTTGGTGTTTCCGACTTGAAGAGCAGTTTCACACATACCAGTAGCAAAGAATAGCAACAGCACCGCCTTTTTTTAAGTTTGTCCTGCCCTCTTGTGACTTCCATGTGTAATTGCTACAGCAAGCAAGTCACCTTAGCCTAAGATGATGAAAATTCATATCTAACTTGATTTTAGAAGGGCATTTCATAAGGAGAGCAGGGGGAATCTATTAGTTACTAATGAAGGTTGGTAGTGTGATGTTGACACATCGCAAAACAAATTCTCAGAAGGAAAACAGAAGGATAGAAAAGCTGGTGTATAAAAGGCAGTTTTGAACATTTTTCACTTTGCCATAAAGAAAAAGTAAGAATGCCAGGATCTATTAAAGTCATGGTAAGGTAACTTACGTTTTTCCAGGAGATTCTTTTAACCAGAACAGATCATCGCTTGTGATTCCATACTCCAGTGCACCTGCAATCTATGAACACACAGGTAAGATCTTGAATCTACAACGCAAGTCCTGGCAGCAAAGAAAGCTAACAGCAACTTGGGCTGTATTAGCTGAAATATAGCCAGTAGACCAAGGGGAATATATCTGGGGTTGCCTAGGTATTTTATCCAGTCTTCGTCTTTGGAGGTTTTCAAAACCTGACTGCAAAAAGCCCTAAGCAATATGATCTGACCTCACAGCTGACTCCATAGCTGATACCAACCTCCTCAAGCAGGAGGTCGAACTAGACGACCTCTAGAGATCCCACCTCTAGAGATCCCTTCCAACCTGAATTATCCTATGGCTCTAAACCACGTCGACATACTGAATTGACGCAAATTGTTTTCTACAGAAATGTTTTTCTGAAAAGCCTGTGCTTTATATAAAAGATTAGTTTTTCACATGACACAAGTACAAAAATCTCTCATGTGTTACCTTATACTTACATTTTGTTATCCTCAAAACATTCATTATTATCTGCAGCAAAATCAGTAAAGCCACTGGAGTTGTCAGATGGCAAGTGTAACTTACTTGCATAGGATATTTTGGTCTTCCTCCAGTAGCAATGACAATATTTTCTGCAGTAACAATAGTCTAAAAACAAAAATACAAAATCAAAATCAAGCATCTGAAATGCTTTTATCTGTCTTTAAATTTTATCTATGTAAAAATAAGTGATAAATGAGAAAGCTGGCACTACCATCTGCTATTTAAATGACATAATAATCAACAATGCATTACAAAAAGGACAGAGATAAATAAACTAATACATGCAGGAGTTTCTCCTACACATTCTGTGTCAGTTTTTGTTTTAATATTAAGCTTACAATTTTTCCTATACTGGACAAGATTCTGAGGACTACTTGGAAGCACTGGTTGTCCACAAATAGCAGCTTTTTAATAATCAATTTTTGCTTATGACAAAACACACGGAGATTACAACTTTTGCTCTCTCAAGCTAATATTAACAAGTAACATTATATAATTATCCTCAAAAAGGTGTTAAAATGCATGTTCAGTTTCTTGTTAAATATGCAGATATGACAACCATTCTGTTATGTGACCCAATTGCTTGAAGCTGTGCATTCAGTACAATTTTGATTTGAAAGCTAAGCACCCTTACAATTCATCTGAAGGAGGAAAATCTCAGACTGATCTAATGCCCAGAGCAATATAGATGTTGGTCCTCTACATCTCTGTGAGCACCTATCAAAGCAGTATGACTCTGACCAAAAGTCAAAAAAATCTTTGTCTGAGCATTTTCATCTGCAAAGAAAAGGTAATGGCATCTAACTGACAAGTTAGAGACTAGGGCCTCAGTAGGCAACAGTCAAGTTCATAAACATTTTCTCTAGGTGGAAAATGTAAATCTACCTCACCAAAACAATACTGAATACCTAAAGCAATTTGCAAAAGTACAATGCAGCTCCCAGTTGACCTGAAAACCCAAACATGAAGACCTGAAATGATTCAAGTGAATGATACTGCAGAAATCAGCATAGCAGCTCACCTCTTTACCTGCTTTTGTTAAACCACGGATTGTATGCAGATCAGAAAAACTCCCTTTCATGTTGAAATATTTCACTTTCCTATTTGAAGAAAACAGCAACATAAATGCACACTTAATGAAGGATAGGAATGAAATACAATCAGCTACTTTTGCCATATCTGAAGTGCTAAAAATTATAGCAAACAGGCATAGAAAAGTAAAAGGAAGAATGCATCTCATTTCATAGGATTGTTCACAGCTCTGTCACATAATTTAAGCCACTTAATTATTGTGTCACAGTTAACTCCTCTATTCAGCAGAGGACCTAAACTTGTAACATGCTTTGGGATCAGATTATTCACCTCTTCAAATGATACATTTTCCACTAGCCATAGCATTACTATTACTATCCATAACATTACTAATGCCATGCTCATCTGAGAGCATACAAAAGTGATTCAGCAGGAGTCACAAGACTAGTACCTGTTAAATTATCTGGTAATATAATTTCTCTATAAAAGGAACTGCATGCTGAAAAACTTGGTACCATTTCTGTACTGAAAGCAAAAGATTCAGCTGCTCTAGTACAGTGTTATCTGTGGTCTTGTGTGGCGTATAAATCTTGGTGGACAAGCTTGAAATCATCTTAAGAAACCCTGACTACTTCATATTAATGCAAAACCTCTCCAGATTAAAGAGACCATTCCCTGATCACTATGCTGGTAGAAAGCTTTCACGTACGGTCGCTTTCAACCACTATTTCCCAGAAAAGAAAAGCGGGGGAGTAGGGGAAGAAATCACTTGCATTGCAAGGGCACTTACAGAGTGCCCTGAGCAGAAAGGACTTACAAACTCAAAATACTAGCTCTAATGAGAAACTCAAAAGGCAATTTAGCAATTCTACAAGGAGAAGAGCAGCTTCTTGACTATGGGAAGAAAGACAAACTTCAAAGTCTTATTTACTTGTCTTGTAGTTGCACTCTGTGTCCCCAGTTCAAAGATTTAACATAATTCTGAACAGCTTGTGCCATCACAGACCTATCACAAAGAAGAAACGGAAGATGAAGCCATCACATTACAAATTCAGATTATGCAACTCAAAGATACAGGCAATTGCTAGAAATTAGTAATGTTCTACAGTACTTTTTCTTATAAATTGTCAAGTCTAAGTCAACATAATATCTGCCCTGATAAATCAGGAAATACAGTTTTGCGTTTTAAACAAGGAGCAGTCTAAAAAGCTTCATGCAAAATCCACTTACCCAACAACTCCCTAAATAAACACCAACTGCGAAAAGTTGTTACGCATTTGCAGCACGTACAAGTGGAAATGGGCAATAATCTTTACCAGCTATGATGAACAGGTTGGGCTATATTCCAGCCATAGTGTTGGGCATCTTTAAGGGCACTCCCTAAAAGGGCTGCTTGATGCATAAGCTTTTTAGGAATGCAGCCAACATTCACACAAGTTCCACCAAGTCCCCATTTGGTTCCTTGGAAAAAAAAAAAAAACAAAGGGAAAAAAAAGTAAATGCATCAAGTTAGTGTAACTTAGTGCAATCAGGTTACTTGGAGAATTAGGTTGTTCATGAAATTAGTTTAAAAGTTCTGAAATAAAATGCAGCTTGATATCTCCTACAGATCAGTTTCTAACTCTGCTTAAGTTAATTTGTTTTGATAAAAAATGCGCTATATATTTTTCTTCTAAAATTCAAATCATCTCAAGATGTTTCTCAGAGCTCTGAAGAACCAGTTACTATACATTCACATTTGCTTATCTGCGCTTGCAGATTGTATTTTATATACTGTACATGAAGAGCCTGAACATAATGCATTTCAAACTTTTAGAAATTGTGACATTTTTAACAGAGACAATATTCTCATACATTTAAGTCCAAAGTCTACTACAAACGGTAGCATCAAACACTGCTAACAACCTTAATACGCAAGGGAAACTGGCAGAGCTTGGAATTCATTGGAGGGAATGAGCAGTATAGCAAGTTAGGCTTAAGAACTTCTACTGCAAGCATAGCAGGCAGCGTGGCTTTGGCCACTTGCCTGCCTGGAGCAACCCGCTCAACCTAGGCAACCATTTTATACACATGTCCAAATATTATCCTCATATTTCTCTTCCATACCTTGTGGAGAAGGTTCCACATAATCCAAAACGGCCACTTTCCTTCCAAACTGAGCAGCTTTACACAAAAAGGAAGACAAGGTATTTAGAGGAGGGAGAAACACACAAACCTAAACATTTTTAGTAGCACAGGCACAGATTAAGAGTACAGGAGGTGACAGCTGGTGTTTTATACTGTCTAACTCAAGATGCTAGACTAGGGACCCAGGCTGCCAAAGTAGTCTGCAGATTCTCTGGAAGGCACTTAAAAACCCAGTCTAGAGTCTCCAGCTTCCAGCCTGTGGGTCGTTGGACACATTACATTGCATTACAAAGGGGCAACGTTCTCTACAGCAGTTAAACAGCTCTCGGAAACAGTCTGAAGGGACACTTGTTTTAACACATAAATAAGAAACCATATAACTTTAAAAATACAGTATCTATGGAGGCACTCAGAGTATTTTACAATAACAGTGAAATAAAAGCTTATTAGATTTTCCCATGACAAAAGAGAAAATATTTTTTAAAAGGTTAATAAGAAAGCCAAACAAGATCACCTCACCGGAAGGTGTGAATTAGTTTGCAGATTAACTGCATGGAGCTGAATTAATGATTAATGTGCAGGAACTATAGTATACTATGTTTCCTAAAAAGCTTTAGCATTACCAGTAACACTTCTCTTAGGTCCCATAAACACCACTTAAGCTAAAACAAAACTTATGTTATTTATACATACAAACCTTCTTTTGCACAAGCAAGGCCTCCAGACCCTCCACCAATTACCAGAAGATCATACTCATTCTTTCCTGCGAAGAGGACATAAAAAAAGGAAAAGAAACAAGGAAGGAAGACAGAAAAGGTAGATAAGAAGGTAAATATCAAAAATGACACTTTCTTTTTTTTTTACAATTTATTATTGTTGATTTGGGTTTTCTTTACTAGAGCACTGCATTTTTTCAGTATCCCAAAGCATTCTCCAAAAATTATTGAACTACCTAGTCTTGTGTGGCGAACGAAATACAGAAAATAAAGCAATCCAAAAGAAGTGAGAAAATAAGACTAGATTTTTACACAATGGCCCAAGAAGCTCTTTCTGCATGATTAGACAGTTGCAGCTGGGATACAGTATAGGTCTTCTGTCTCTGCATTACAGCAGCAAGTTCTACGCACAGGTTTTTTTAGTGAGGTCACCTTATCAGACTTGCAAAGCTTCAGCTGCCTTGCAAAGGTGTGGTGGGGCAGTGAGAAGCTGGCCCCTTCTGCCACCTCAGCCTCCCCACAGATCACTCCCATCTCCCAGAGCAGTTTTGAAGCAGCAGAAGCCCACAGGTGAGCAGTAACTCCTTTCTTAGCAAGGGCACCAGGTCAATCCCTGCTTTTCAGAGCTGCCAGCGGTTCACGGAGGACAGCCAAGGCCTGCAGCACCCCCACACCAGCTGTGCCACCACAGGGGTTGGAGACTTTTCTCGGCAGTTCAGCATGGGCAGTCAGACTGGAAGGGCTAATAGCCCCCGGTCGCTGGGGTTAAGCCTGGAGAAAAGGTCTGGCTGCCTCTGGGGCTGCCCTGTACCTTTCCAGAAAGCCCCCACCGCAGGGGCTCAGAGGCCTTGCCCACTTCGCAGCCACCTGCGGCCCGGAGACTCCCTCAGCAACTCAGGGGCCGAGGGACGGGCTCCGAGAGAGGCACGGGGGCGGGGATGGCTCCGAAAGCCGTTACGGATGGAGGCAGCCCGCCACCCTCCCCGCCTCAGCCTCTGAGGGAGAAGAGTGGCGCCTCCGGGGCGGGCGGCGGTCTCCGGTCCCCATAGCGGCCGCTCAGGTAAGCCACCCGCGGGCCTCTCCTCGCCGCGCGGCTGGTGGGAAGGGGTCGAGGGACCCTCCTCAGGCGCTCTCGGCGTCAGGAGAGGGCAGCCCGCTTCCCGCCGGGACAGGCAGAGGGGCGGCCTCTGCCAGGCCCGAGCCCAGCGGGCACCCCGTACCTGAGAGGGCTCGTACCGTACGGCACAGCCCCGACACTCCTAGGAGAGGCTCCCGCCTCCGCCAGAGCGCCGCCATGCTGTACGGCAAAGGGCCTCCGTGCCGAGCCAGGACCCCTGCGAGGTGGCCAAGCAGCGCCTGAGTGGACGGCGGCGACGCCGGGTCGGTGAGGGTGGCGGTGCCCCGTGAGGACGGTGGGGGAGGGGGGCATGGGGATCGCCGCTGGTGCGAGCGCGAGCCCCCCCCCGCGCGCAGGTCTGAGGGGAGGCGGCCGCTTCGCTCGTGGAGGGAGCGCTCACCCTGCGCTCGGAGCTCCGGCTTCTGGCGGCGCTGCGAAGCCGCGAGAGGCCTTTTTAGAAGGCGGGCACATGCTCTGGCGTTAGCGAAGCGCGTTTGCGTTTAAATCAGACTCACTGGAAGGCCAAAACCCCCTCCACTTTGCCTGACTGACTTCCTCCCACGCCCCGAGATGCTGCTGTAAGAGGGGTTCAGGGAAGGTGTTTTGGAAAGAAGAGGCACGTAACGACTGCCCAGAACCTTTGCCGATACTCGGAGCCCTGTCTTTCCCCCTCTGAAACCGCACGTGCCTTTGTAGCAGGCACAGCGGGAGGTGGGCCGTCACAGCCCCCTCCTCAGGTGCAGTGCGCAGACTGGAAGTTGAAAACCTCTGAGAAGGTGGTTTGAGTAAAGCCTCTCCCTTCCGTGAGGTATTTCAGGCAATACGTGATGTTGTTTTGGATTCTTGTGTCTCAGATGTATTCTAGGGACTCAGATCTGACAGAAGAGGGCTTCCTCAACCACAATAGCAGAGCACGGCCCATGCCACGCCGGTCAGTGAGCTAGACCAGCACAAACAGCTTTAACAAGTCGTTTAACTGTGGTGGTACAGATACCTGCACAGGACGACCTGTTGGAGTACCTCCGATGCTTCACAGCCTTTGGCAGCGTTTCCTGTCCCTGTGCCACATGCTAGCTGTTGATTAAACAAAGGTGATGATGCTGACCTACTTTGGATGGGAGCTGTGACAGTAATTAATGCTTGTAATGTATTCTGGCAGCCTAAGGTAAAAGGCCTCAAAGCAGGCATTGATCAATGCTGCAGGGAACAAGGTCTTTCTCTTTCAGAAGTGTTGGCTGTTGGCCTTTACTGAAGCACAGTAGTGAGCCTGCATGCTGCTGTGTGCAGCGAGTCGTATGTGATAAATACCACCATAGTCAAACCAGAGTCTGGGACAAAGAATCAGCTGCTTTTTCTTGGGGAGGAGTTGGCAGCAGAAAACAGTTTTAGGCAGTCGTGGTTTGGCTGTCTCTGGAGTGAGAGCCTGGCTCGCAAGGGGGCAGCATCCAACCATTTTGTTTCAGAAAACATCCATCATCTGGTCCACAGTTGAAGAGAAATAGCAGGAAATTAAATTACTCAAAAGAAAGTCTTGTAGAACCAACATCACCTCCTAGTGTAGGTCAGATTAATTTTTTTCACTCCATTAATGTTTGGAAATACTTGAAGCGGGAATTACTATCACTTTAGTAAATAGATTGACTTGTCCGGTATCACTGCTGCAAGCCCCACCCCCCCAAAAAAAAACCCAAACGCCCTCTCTGTCGCCTCCTGCAGCACTAACCAATAAATCACTAGAAGCACAATTACCCACTGGAGCAGCAGTAGAAAGACATGACTAGAGCGTACCAAGAGGCTTTTGAATTAAAGAAACCTCAAGCATATTCAGATATTAATCTTTTATGCTCTTCAGGTACATGCATGCAAAGTTGTTTTGGCTGTTCATTTTAGCCACTATTCTGAATTGAATCAGGCGGTGTTGAACATATGCTCTTCACACAGATTTAATTCAGATGTGTAGGATCAAGGGTAGAATGAAATCTCCCCAAACACAAAACAAGTTTATGTGAAGAAATGTTCCTGCAACATTGTGGTATTTTGCTAATAAGGAAAGGCCTTAAATGTAGCAAAGCTGCTGATAGAAAACATTACCTTTAAACAGCACCTACAGTGGCAATTTAGGGAAGAATTTATGATAAACTTGGAGTAATGCTTCTAAACTCTTTTAAGGATAGGATCTTGGCCTAGTGCCCATTGTAACAGTCTCATCATACACTAGCATTACTGATTGCTTTCATTATTTTAGAACTTGGAGTCTAAGCGAACCACAGCCTATGCAGCAGTGGTGAGATTGCAGCTTCTTTTAGATGTGTGCTCCTAAACACCTCAGCACACACCCTTTTTTTTTCTAACTTGAAAGCAAGTCAGTTGCTTTCCTGCGGCATCCTTCTTAAGTCATGTGGTAACCAGAACTATCCCTAGCTGCCACTGTGCCGCTGGCAGACCATATGAAGCTGGGGTGTCATCAGCCCTCTGGCTGTGTCTCACAACTAATGATAAAGCGCTGTGTAGTTCCACAGGCTAAGGCTTTCCCATCAGAACCATCTTCGGAAGAAAGTACAGGCTGTGTAATGCTACTCTGCTTGCTCTTGCACATTCTCACAAGCTTGATCATTGAGGTCGATAGAGGCAAATATCAGCACTGAGGTTTTGCCCGTGGTGACAATATCAGTAAGAGGAGTAGCCACCGATACTTGCTGCAGTTAGCACTGAGCAGGTGTGTCTGTGCTGTGCTTCAAATATCTTTCTCAGGAACCAGAGACAGATTCTGGTTATCAGGTGTAGTTTGTAATGTGACTTTGCCTCATCTGCTATAGTTTTCTACTCTCTTATTTTAATTCTTTTGTGGTGAGCATTAAGATGATCAGAATAATTAGTGATATACATTTTTTTACATATATATAACTTAATTTCTTTTAAGAAAGCAAGCATTAAGTCCTTTAGTGGCAAATAGGTTCTAGTATCCGGAAGCATTTACATGAAGCATTGTGGTTTTGTGCAGCGAAAGGATATTTTTTAAGAATTTAGGATTAAAAAAACCTTACAAGTTAGCTATCAGACTTAACGTCATACTTCCACAGAATTTTGTGAGTTGTAGCTAGTCATATTTGAAGTCATAAATTAACTTAATACTTTAATATGTTTCAGAAATGTATATAAATCCATTCTAAAAAAATAGGGGTTTTGCAAGGCATGGATTGGTTCTGTTAACAGGTTGAATTTAGTGTAAGGACAGCTTGGAATGCTGTACTTTGTTTTCTTCATGTGAAATACCTTTTGTTACATTTATCAATGGCTTACTTAAATTCTTCCTCATGAAGACAACTAGGACCAAATACCTTTCCTACCTAATATTTTAGAAATTTTGACTTTTCAAACACGTCTTCTTGTCTTTCCTTTTTTCTGGCACGGTTTGCTTTATGTCTTATGTTCCCAGATTAGCCACCTGGCAGGGTGGGGAAAGAAGAGAGGTGTCATGTAGATACCGTCTTTGGAAGTCTTTTGTTGTTTCTGTTTTAGTGGGTGGGGTGGGAAATGGGTTATATCAGAGGTTGCATTTTGTGGCATGACCAAATTAATAATTTACAGGACTGTCAGTGAGCTATGTTGGATCACTTGTTGAACTAAGAGGTCTCTGCACGAGGTAGGACTTTCTGGTTTCTTACCATCTCTCTTGTGACGGATTGTTCTCTTTTTTTTTTTTTCTTTTTTCGTGTTGTTCCTCTGCTAGTGTGTAGCATGGTGTCCTTAGCATTAAGGAGGAAGGAGGAGGGAAAGAAAAAGCATGTGGGAGAAAGGCATGTCAAACCATGAATACAAAGGTGGAAATAGTGACATAGTTCTTGTCAATTGAGAGAACCATATCCCAGAGCTACAAAAAGAACAGACAAGTGGTAGCAAGGGAGGGGTGGTTACCAGTCCTTAGCCTTTTTTCAAAGCAAGGTAAAACCTTCTCATGATTCAAATTGCTAAATAAATGGATAGTATTCTAATGTGGGCATTATGCGGACTCTTAGTGAGGACTCTTGTTCGAAGGCACAAATCCTGGGTAAACCAGAGAAGTATTTTTACCACTTTTATTTGAGGCTTCTTAACTGACTTGTGTAGCAAGAATTTTCTCATATTACCTTTTGTTGGATATTGCTTTACATTGGCATGAAGGAATCTGTGGCTGTTTGCTTACAATCAAACTCTGCTGCGTTTTTGATATTTCCTTTTAAGAGCTTTGACAAATCAATCTTTAGGAGAGTTAAAAGTCAAAGTGATGAGGGAAGAAAATTACTAATTTTGGTTTATGAGATCAAGGCGGTGGTCAGATTTCCATGTGAAGTCTACAAATTTACAACATTTTTTTTAAGATGGAACACATATGTCCCAATAGCTAGCAATTTTTTATGTAAGGTCTGTAAATGTATGTCAAACAACTATGTTGAGAGAAGTACACACATCACAGAATTACTTTAAAACAGGTCATAATTTAAATTCAATTTAAAAATTTAATTCTAAAAGACCAAAAGGACATCTTGTTACAAAAAATACATCCTTCAGCTAACAGTGTTTCCTCTGCTGGAAACCTTGCGCATCGGTTCATAAACCAACAAAAAATGGTTTAATATTTCAGCTTTGTTGCTGTTTCTCCCTTTGTTTGCTTTTTCTAATTTTCAGAATTTTTTCTGAGAATGAGACTAGTTCAGAATTTAATCTATGCCATTTTAATCCTTCCTTCCTTAACATAGAATCTTCTGTTCATAGTTTGTCCTAAACAACTAATTGATTGCAAGTGAGGGGAAAAAACCAGCAGAAACAAATGAAGCTTCAAGTAACAGAAGTTCTTGACGTCATTCAAATGCTTCAGCATATATTACCAGAAAAGTGAGGGGAGAAAAGACAGAAATACAGTAGACTTAACTGAGCTTTGAAGTTTTCATTAGGAGTTATGAAGTCTTTGAAAGCAGGAAGTTTTTTTCAGCCTACATGATAATAACTTTTTGAGATGCACAGTAAACACAAAATAGTCTAACTGCTTGTATAATCTGTTAAATTTTAGAGTACAACTTTAGTTTTCTTCTCTTTTAGCTGTTCCCTATTTTAGGTATCTCCAGGCAGTTTCCTGATTCATACATGAGTGGTGCTTCCTTTCTCAAAATTCCTCTTTTGCATGTTTCTCAGCAAGAGAAACTAATCTGACTGTTGAAAACAGCAAATTCACATAGAAGAAAATCCCTCCTGCTATTCTGAAAATGCAAGCTCAAAAGAATTTGCTTCTACTCAATGTTTCACATGATCTGTGGGGTTTATAATAATGTGCTAGCTCTCCCGTCTCCCTTTGTTTAGGCTTTTAAAAACTAGTCTTTGGCCAGGATTATTAGAAGAAGGGAATGCCATTTGTTGTTATGCCAGGGATGGATTTACTGGGAAAGCTTTAGCTCCGTGCTATGCACAGCAAGTGGGGATAGCACTGCTACGTTGCATCATGTAATTGCAGCTGTATAGCTTCCATTCCAGACTAGGAGCTCTTTACATGAGCAAGTCTACTCAAGTTTGTGCAGACAGATCTGAGCTGTCAACTGTCAGAGTAAGTCAATCTGAACTAGCCAGTTATTCTGACCTATCCATGGGATGTTGCTCCCAAGCTAAGACATCCTGGGTCTACATCTTCCTATAGGTGTGCCCTGTGAATGCAGTGCCCTGATGTTCTGCAATATCAAATCCATCTTTTAAGATCTTGTCTCTACATAAAAATTGTATTACACCAATGTGTAGCTTTCCACAGTTCTCTAACCTGGATGTATTCATATTAGGGTAAATTGTTACTATCTAGACAAGGATAAGTCATGAGAATAGTGTATAAATGTATGCACTCTGGAATTTGTAGGATTGTTACTATGTTAGTAAAAACTTACAGAAGTCTCTATACCTATATATTCCCTTGGGCAAAAAGGTAAATTAAAGAAAAACATAAACGAATGTCTAGCAGCCTGCCGAAGAAACTTCTCTTGGAGAAAAAATTATCTCATAATAACATATTACAAGATTTCAACTTTCTGTTAACTTGGAGCAACTTATGGACATTATCACACAGTTTGGGTAGTTTTATTAACTGAACCTCTGGCTTTATCTAGTTCGCAGTTATTGCCTTTCACCATTTTTACTTATGTAATGAAACATCTAGACAACAGAAAGGGTTACTTTGCAGCCATATCCTTTATCATACAAGTAAACAGTTGTGGGCAGGCAGAAGCAAATTTGCTCCTCCCATGCTTCTAGCTTGAAGAATATGATTTAGCTCGAAGTTGTAAGTCCTTTAGATGTCTTGTCGTGGGACACTGCTCAGTCTGGTAAGTCTTGGCACTAATTTATGCTGCTAAGCAGAAGGTGGGCTGATACCACCCACCAGTTCATATCTAGCTATAGTTAACTGCAAGGACGTCTCCAAAGAATAACTGTATGTTTACAGAACCAGGTCAGTGCATAGAATAAGTTTTATTGTTTTAAGCTCTTTTCTCGACAGCCCGGCAGTAAAAGAAATTCTCAGTTAATTTTAACTGTGGGTGGCATCAAGGATCGTGCAGACACAACCTGTCATGGTTTCACAACCAGCTTTTGACCAGTCAGGAAATGACTGTCAGTGAAGCTGGAGTGCAGTATTGCTTTTTTCATTCTTTGTTCGCTTGATGTCTGGATTATAAGAAAATATTTGTTGAGCTAAAGCTCTGTGGAAGGGATACTTCAAAGTTATTCTGTATTTACATTGGGTACTGTGCTATGTTGCAGGGTCTTAGTTATGTTTTGTTTAGAGTTACTAAAACCACTTTGATCTTCACCCACCTTTTTTTCCCACAATTCTTTATTCAATTCATCCACTTAAAATTTTTTATTCTTCTCTTGTTATGCTCTTAGGTAATCCCTAATTCTTTCAAGAACCTCCCGACTCATGTGACAAAGCCTGTTTTCAGTTCTTCAGCTCCTGTTTCTGCCAGATTTGATACAAATCCTTTCTTTGAATCTTTAAAAAGTTTCTAGGCTAGAGCTTCAAACACTCGCTGGCTGACAAGGTCTGAGTTTTGTAGTGAGAATATGGCAGAGAACTACTAATACATTGTGTTTGGGTTTTGATTCTTGTTATGTTTTCTTTTATGGTGCAATTTAATTGCAGCTTGATTATATTGTTTCTACCTCAAAGGAAACAACATAGTCAATCCGAGAACAAGGTTGATTAGAATAAGACTCTTTTATCTTAGAACTGTTGTAGCAGAGTATTTTTCCAAACAGAAGCTACAGAAATTCAAATGTACTATTTATAATGTATTGATTGCACCTCCTTCTGTAGCTGCTGTTAAGCAATTCGCTATACATACCTCTCCTCCCTCCAGCAGCACTCTATATTTAACTCACATGCCTAGGTCTTGTTTCTACGACTTCTGCACTGGCTGTAGCATGCCACATCTGAGCTGAAAAAAAGAACTAAATCCCTTGGGCCAAATTCATTCCTGGAGTTGCTTAATTGAACACAGTGCATTTACACTGAGCACAGATTTGGCTCATACCTGACTTTGTCAGCATTCACTGTGCTGTAACTAAGTAACAAGAACACTGTCATTAGGGGACAGATGAATAGCTTTCTCTAAGGTTATTAGAGCACTGAGCACCTTTAAGGAGTGCAGAAATCTGTGAAAGGAGGAGTTGCAGAAAAGGACACCGCTCCTTTTAGAGTCTGTGTAACAGAACCGATAAGCTATTCCTGTGATGTGATCGAATGTGACTGAATACTGCAGGCTCTTGGACTCTTATTCTATAAAATCCACATCAGAGCAGCACAGAAAAAGATCGGAGGGAACAGCTTCTGCTGTACTGAGAAAGGTACATACTTATATTTTCTTATTTCTCAGACTCGACATGATTTCTTATCTTAGAGAATGTCACTATTTTAAACAGTGGTGAGTAGGAAAGAAACGGTGTTTTCCACATTCTGACCGGTATTCATTGGCAGGAAGCCAGTCCGTGGGCAGCAACAGCTTTCACAGAGAAAGAGTAGGACATATTTGTGTGTAATGCATTTGTACTGTATTGTAAACCTTGACAGTTGAAAGAAGTGAGGTGAGATAACCCCAACTAAATTGAAAATGTAACTTACGGCTATAAGCATGCTGGAATTTGGTACTCATTTGTATTCAAGAAAAAACTGAACACAAGTCAAGCTTCAGTTCAGTCATATTTGACTGAATAGCTGCTTTTATAAATGTGTTGCTGCAGCTGTATTTTATGGGGGTTTTAATTCTGAAGAGGGAGTTTTACTACAGCAAAATGTCTGTGAAGAACAGACAAAAAGCTAGTACTTTTGCTTGCTAGCCCTGTTGCTGCTTATAGACTATGTTTCTGATGCCCTTTATGGACAGTCTTTACCTTCTGTTCTTTAAAATCAAACTCATCTTTACCAATACTGTCAAACACAGGTCATACCAGTGATCTCCACAAACAACCTTTACCTCGTCTCTGCAGTTAAGCTTACTTTTTTCTGCTTACTCAGCCATGGACTCCTCTAACAAAGCCCTCCTGCATTTGCACAGCGTTGCAGTATTTAAATGCAAAAGAAAAATTTCCTGATTTGCAGCTTTAGTTTGCATAAGTGGAAAAAGAGTTTAACCACATTAACACTGCAAACAATTTAGTTGTCATTCGAGTTCAGCAATATTTCTTAGCAGTCTGCAGCTGGTATCAGGTTTATCTCTGCCAGTCCCACACTGTTGTCTTTCAGCATTCCTTCAAGATCACTGGAATTAGAACTGACGGGGAATTTTCTGAAAAAACATAATTCTGGCAGCAATCGTTGAAACCAGATCTTAATGTGTGAGGCCATCCATGCCAGTTTTGCTAAAACTCTCTCAAGAAGGATTTCTCAGACAGTAGTTTCTAGCTGAAGTAAGAGACACTCTATGCCCACTCCAGCTACATTTCTGTGGAGGGCATTAACTCAGGATTTGAGACCAAGGTCTCATGCCACTCTGTCCCAGTTAGGCTGCCTCTTCCCAAGCAGTGCTTTGGTTACCTGCTGTGCTGCGGTGGATCCCGCTTTGCCTGGCCTGTTAGAGCTGTTCATTTTCCTAGAAATAACCCACCATTTCAGCAGCAATTTCCTTTCTACTCTTTCAGATCCCTCAGTGGGTGTCCTCACTACCAAGTTTCAGTCGTGTACTTCCCTGGCCTGAAGAGCAGCTTGTGGAGAGCAGAAAGCTGTGCTGGGAGAGAGACAGATTTACACTAGATTAGCTGGTAGCCTTGGAAGCAGGGCAGGAGCACGCAGTGGGGATTTGGGACACTGAGGATTCAGCTCTTGATCTTTGTGATACAAAGAGAGGATGTGAAACAGGTCTGTCGCAAGTGATTATGCTGAGGGCAACTAGGCATTTTTGTCTTTCCTCTTCCAGTGCTTTCTCCCTACCTCCATTTGCGGCAAAATCATTCCATAGGAGCTTGTTTTAACCCCTGGGAAACAAGAAAATCTCAGCTGAAAAAACTTTTTACAGACCAGCTCCTAATGTGCTAACAGGGCTGAGCACTTTGTACTTTTAGCAGTCCACTGCCTCCCAGGTAGATTTGTATAATTCTCCTGAGCTACGCCAACCACTGGCCTCACACACTAGTACAAACGCCTCTACAGTTCTGGAGTGGGTATAACGACTATCAGAAACAAATGCTTCCTAGGGGTACCTGAAAGGATCTTACTCCTGAAAAGCTGTCTTTGCTCAAGGCCTGGTAAAGTGCATTTTTTATCCTTGAGGAATTCTCTCACCCCAAACTCTGTCTTTCATCTTGCTGTGTGGTCACTAGGCCGGTCTGGATCAGAACGCTACAGATCCCCAGGGACCTACTTGTTGGATGGAGATGAGGCCTCTCTGTGTGGCCAGTTGATTCTAAACCTTGCTTTTCTTTATGGGGCACATAACCATTATATAAACCTTTTCCTTTGAGTGATAGCACCGAATACCACTTACAGAATGGCTACTGTGAAGGGAGTTTTAAGTGGGTAGCAATTATCCTAATTGAAATCTGTCTGGGGAGAATGGATTTAAACACCCTTATGAAGCTTAGTTGATGGGGCTCCCCAGTAGGCAATAGGCACTTTTCTATTCTTTTCCTTTCTTTCAGTAAGAGGAAACCTGTATTTGTTTCCTTTCAACCTGAGAAGAGGGAAAAAGAAAAGACAAAAGGCCTAGGGAGAGAAAAAAATCATCAGAACTTTGCATTTTTAGAAGTCTGATTTTGTGCAGTTGTGGTACTGAAGCTAAATTGTAGTAATTTGAAAAAACCTAGGAAGAGGGAAATCTAGATTTCATAAAGAAATACTTAGTTAAAAATTATATAAAGTCTGTTCAGCTTGTTTTCATGATGTCAGTGGAAGTTTCCATTGAAATACAAGCTATTCACATTTGGCAATAATGCTGATTATTCTTCACAGCGTTGCACTCATTTGAAAATACATAAACAATAACAAAAGAATAGGAGGTAAAAGATACTTTGTTGACCTTTAAAGGTACTAAAATGTGAAGCTGTTGAACTGTGTTGCCTACAGCAACAGCATACGGTAAGTTTGGCAAAAGTTAGTTCAGACTTTCTGACTAAAATACTCCGCCTTTCTTGCTCTGGGAAAAGATCAAAAAAAGCAAAATGCCACAAAACACTGATTGCCTCATTCAAGACAGCATAGGACAGAGTCAGGAACTCTAGTCCCAGTCACGGCACAGCACAGATCTCCTCTGGCCTAGTGCAGAGCAAGAGATATTCTTAAAATAAACATGTTTAGAAATGTGCTGACTCTTCTGCATTGTTTTTGCAATCCTTCTTAAACAGCTAATATATCCTTACTAATATGCAAATCCCCTGCATACTTCAGTGCATGAGATACTTAAAGGCATATTTTCAGCAGAAACTTATAAAGAGTTTGAACTTATACCTTTTTAACTCTTTTCTATAAATAGGGGGTACACTTACTTCCTTCACACATGGATGTGTATGGGAGGGTTTAACGTGTTAATTTCTATGGCCGTTGTAAAAAAACCTCTAGAAAATTATTTGCATTATAACATCCTTCTCTCTGCAGACTTAGCAGCAGTGTCTCTGCAATGAGTTAGGCCCCGTTGTCCCCAGGCACTCTACTATTGTAGACCATGTCTATTACCCTCAATGCCATCAGACCAATGGATTCCTTTGTGAAAAACCGTTGAATGGCATAAATTTACCAACTACTCCCCATTCACCAGGTTATGTGAGCTAATAAAGTTTAAATTAGATTCTAAACCCTTTAGCATCAAAATGCTAGAGTACTGTCTGGATGCTTGGAGACTTGTAATAAACTCTTAACCAACAGTACTTGGCAGTTAGATTAAATGCATGAAAAATTATAGCAAGATTGGGTGTAACATCACCTTTCCTCAAAGGCCTGATTTGTCAGCAGGCCGAAATCACTTAAGGAAAGTGTTTGAAGCACT
The DNA here is from genome assembly GCA_013398225.1 of Steatornis caripensis. Lineage (NCBI taxonomy): Eukaryota > Metazoa > Chordata > Aves > Caprimulgiformes > Steatornithidae > Steatornis > Steatornis caripensis. Next base: position 256,034 of record VZSC01005242.1, on the reverse strand, counting down.
GTTTGTCTCCACATTTTCCCTGTTGTTCATAAATTCAAGAATAATAATGTCACATACGTGTTTGCTGTCTTGGTATCCCAAAATTGATCTCTTTAGTTAATGCAGATAAAATCACTTTGCCTTTCCTCAGGTGTTATCCGTATATCCATAGCAGGGACTCTTCTGACACAAATTAATTCAGCTTTACAACACCTTGAAAGTTACAGAAGTGGCAGTAACTTTAACTTACTCTTGTGGCAACAAAGAAGTAGGGAAGACAGCTCACCCAAGATCAGATCAGAAAAACACTGCCAAAATGAGACTCAAACCTAGGTCCCCTGACTCAGGATCACAAAGTTTACTCTCATTCCGGTCCTGGAGAATAGCTGTCTAATATACATGCTGTCTTTGCAGAAGAGATTTTTTTGTGTTTATATTTAGGACTTCATTTTCAGTACAAAGTAAAACAATATGTGTTTATCCAAGCTAAAACTGTAAGGAGAGGTTATGTAATTCAAGGATTCACCTTGATTAGAAAAATGTTCTATCCAACAGTTTTCAACTGCCAAAGTATTTTAATACCTGTCAGCTCTTATTTTTGCATCTATAGGAAATGAAGTCTTGTTAATTACTGATAATATAATGAACAAAGCTTTAGAATAGAAGAGGTAAGTTGGGGCAGCAGATTTCCACAGTTTGTATTTGCTTCTCTCTTTGAAAGAGTCTTTTTAAATCTAAGCTGAAACAGAGTTACTCCCATTTAAATGCTGATTGTTTGATTATGGTTTGCATCAGGGGAGAACTGCTGAACAGCATTATCACTTTATGATTTGGTCTTATGAAACCTGCCAAAATTAGTGAGATTAGATGCATAAGAAAATAGCCCAGTGCTTTAGAAAGCCTCGTCAGTAGTTTGACAGGTTTGGGCATGAAATTTTAATGTTTTCTTTTAAACTCTTGTCTTCTCAAAAACAGATTTAGTGATACATGTTATTCATTCCTTTCCATAGTGTTATCCCTCCAGTTTTCTGTTTATTCCCTTGCTCAATTTTTCATTTTGCCAACTATTTTCCACTTCAAATTCTAGCTTTCAAAGAGAAGGCTCACTTTATCATGGTGTTTCTAATGCACAGAAGATGTTGCAGTGCTAATCTGTGTATTTGGAACCTCAGTACAAGCATTAAATAATGAGAGCCTTGTAATAAGTGGTTATAGGAAACTTGAGTATGTGCAAGTTCAGTTTTATTGCATATTTAATGAATCTCATGAATCCACATAAAAGCTAAAATTACAGTTGCATTTTCTAAAGCTGTCATAACATGACTGTCTCTTAGGTAGTGGTAGTTTTAAATTGGTTGAATTACGCACTTAATTTTCACATCAAATATTTTCCAGCTAAGAATATGAAAGCAATTACCTATTTTGGTACAGATTTTTTTTTCCCCCTCTGGGTGCATGACCATCACCAATGCATCTTGCTCTTGGCAGGCTGCTTTTACAGTCTATGCTCTCCCCAGATTTATTTTCACATCTAAGACAACAGAAATTGAGAGACAAACTTCGAAAAATCATCTATGTTTAAAAAAATAGGAAAATAAAAGAAACAAGCTATGTCTGGCTTGCTTCCTTTAAAAGTTACCTTCTCTGGAGAGCGTTTTTCAGGATAATTTCGTCCTAAAGGAAGTCTGCTAAGAACAATCCATACTGCCAGTTTATGAAGTTGCTGGGGTGTTACACAGCAATAATAATAATTAAAAAACCCCCAATAGTTGAAAAACATTCCTGGATAAAGCAAAACCAAGGGAACTTGTCTAGGAATGGAAAAAAGCAGCATGTACTGTGTAGGTTGTTGCTACCTGTGAGCAACCTCTAAGGATCTGTGGAGGCAGCTGGGCTCTGCTGTTGTGTATGGCAGCATTCATGTGGGACTCAGAAGTGCAAAGATCTAGCTGAGGCACTGAAAGAAATGGATCCCTCTGAGCACTTGAACATAGGAATGGCTATGCTGAATTGCTTCCTTGCTTAAATTTTAGGTCTAAGATCATCCCCAGATCACATGCATTGGAGCTTAATTTTATAGCTTTTTTTGTCTTGACAAATATGTTACACAAAACACGTAAACAAACCAGTACTAACAGCCACTCACCAGTCTAGATCCAAAGAGACATGAAGAGAAGTGCAGGTCAGTATTTTGCCTTCAGAGGGGAGCCTTGGGTGAACTTGAAGAGATAAGATTTCGTAGCTGAATATCCAAAATTTATTTCCCAGGTGGCCCAGCAGAACTATCGGTTGTTGCCCTTCCGGACAAGCTAAAGGGCTGTCAGCCTGATCATACTTTTCGTAAGGAATGTTAGGAGAGATAGAAGGCTGTGGCTATCTGCATGGTTCAGAAGCATATCCCAGTTTCTACCTTTTTGTTAAGCTAGTTGCTTCTTGGTATCAGGATGTCACACTGCAGTACCTGCTGTGGGTGGCAGCAGCCTCAATACAATCTATACCTCTGAACAGATAAGGCATTTACATCTCAAACAAGCTTTCTCTGCACAAACTGCAATTTTTTAAAACAACAAAATCTTTAAAACAATACTGCTGTCCAAGTAAGGATGAGGGTGAAGTATTTGTCTATTTGAGATCAGCTGAAGTTACTAAAAATCAGCAGTTGAGTGCTTTTCTCTGCTCTGGGTAACAGAGACACATTTAGAAATAGCATTTCACAGGTTGCAGACAATGAAGAAGCTGTCTTTCTATAATATATGGGCTTTTGAGCATGTGATGTCCTGTAATTTTGGCACATAAAGCCTGTAGCAGTGTGGGAAATAAAGCAATGGAAACCTGTTTTGCTAACGTACCCTTCCATGCCTGAGAAACAATGTGAAAATGGAGGGGCAGGATTTTACTGTCAAGCAAGTCCTTTTTTTTAAGGTATAAAAAAAAAAGGTTCTCACAGTCTGTTCCCGGTCCAAAAAAGAAGTCTCAACATTCCTGCAGGACAGGGAATGGGGCTGAGTTAGTCTATGGATGCTCTCTCTCCCTGTTTTGAGAAATCTCACCAAATGGTCTCATATCTATACTAAGCAATAAAGAAGGAAAGCTATTCCTCAAAAAATAGACCACCTAGTTCATCCTGCAGGTGTCATCCACTCTTGCTGTCCAACAGACCTTTGAAGGGCAGCCCCAAACACACCAGCATAATCTCTTAGTGCCAAAGCAACAGCCTATGACAAGTTGTACTCAGAAGATGCCGAAATATCCATTGTAACTAGAGGATTATGTTTGGCAGTAGTCTGAAAAAATTCTGAATGCCAACAGTCTTCAGTCTTCTTCAGAGGGACCTGATTATGGTTGGACTGACGCCGAGTCAGTGGTATGCAGGGCTTACATGGTACGGAGGTAGGAAGGTTAGATACCTGCTGGCATCAGTTAATGGTTTCTGGGCTCCATCCATTCATTGCAGTTCAGAATAATTGTTTCTCAACTATGCCAGTAATCCAAATCCATCAACAATGACCATACAATCAACTAAGCCATGAAAGCCCAGTGAAGCTAGCAAGATATTTTTCTGTTAAACCAACGATATTTTCATAGCCCAATTCAAGTTCTCATTGGACAGATAATGTGGAACATCTTCATGTAGAAAAAGTAGAAAGAGCTGAAGTCCTACCTGGAAAGTGCAGGACAATTGGGCCTGATCAGTAGAACTACTAGTGCATAGAAGGAAGAAGAAAAATTGGCATCCAGGCCTTCATGATCCTGTTGACGTAAAGAAGCAAGTTCTTATTAGCTAGGAAACAAAATTCAGAAAGTCCAAGAAGCAAGATTTTCATGTGCTAATGATGCTGATGAGCCCTGAAGGGCAATGTCTCAGGTCAGACTTTGCAAGGAAAGCATTAAAGCTAAGCTGATAGCTACTTAAAAGCAAAAGAAACATACTTTTAACTGCTCCAAACAAATCATTCTTGCTGTGCAAGTAAGGTAAGTGGATGGGTGAACAAACATCGGTGGTACTGTAGGTTGAGCATATCTCCGTGGAAACTCGGTCATCTTCTGATATGTTCTCATCTCAAAATGTGTTCTGCATGATGATTCAAAATTTAAAGCAGCTGGGTAGATTTTTCCCATGTGGAATGCGTATGTGCCAAGTTCCACCACAGAATGGAGGTCTGACCACCCATAAAATTTAGGATTTTCCTGGGACAATTTTGGGAGAAACAAACAAAAAAGGGAAACAAGAACAGGTGGGGACAGATCTGGGGGAATAGTTGCCTAATCATACAGCCCCTTTACCTCTAGTCTTGGGTAACTTAGACAAAATTTTTGAGGATGTTGTGGCTCCCGTTGGAGCAGTGGTTTTGCTGAACTCCAGGTAGGTGGAACATTATTAATGCAAGTGGAAGCTGTTCACCATTTTTAGCAAGCTGGAAGAGAAAGAGACTTAACAGAAAGAATCAGAGACTAGAAAAGGTTGAGTGTCATGTTCTTTGAAAATAACAGTTTAAAAAACAGTGCAACTCAAGCCAGCCTGCTGAGGTTGAGAAATTGGTTCTGAATCCTTTAGACCTGTGTTCACATGCCTAGTTAGGTTTAAAGAACAAATGAACTTGGCATTCATTCATCCTAATACTAACTGGAGCACATTCCAACCTGTGCTCTCCTCCCAGTGTGCAACTGTCAGCCCCTGCTTCTGGGAAGCAGAGGTGGAAAAGGGGAGTTGTCATAAGCCACATCATCAGAAATGAGGTGTGGTTTGGGTTGTACGAGAGGAGCTTCATATGCAGAGAATCCTCAGGCAAATTGCAACCCTTAGTTTGGCACCTTCTCAAAGGCCAAATAAATTCTCTAATTTTAAGAACCCTTTCTTTATCAGATCTTTTGTGCTGTGACTCCTGCATGGAAGTAAATGCACCTTCCTGTATACTGGGTTGTCTGAAATCCATCTGGGTGAATGGCTTTGATGGGATTTATTGCTTGAGTTGTACTGGGTGACATCCCCCCATCTGCTGAGCTTTATGTTTAGATGCCCTAAACTCACAAACAGAAACACACACCACTCATGCTGCACACACATAGGCACCTGCAGCTATGACGCTGAATTTCAGGGGGAGAATAGGCACAGTCCCACCAGATAGTTTGAGCTGGCCCATCAGAAAAGTACAATGTGCCCTTTTGTTACCTCTCTTCTATTTCACGAGCCTGGGCTCTTCTCTGATGCAGGGATTCAGCTTTATGTTTTTATAACCAGTGAGAAAACATCCCTACTTTATAAAAGGAAATGTATCTTTTGTTCTGAGAAGTATCAGATTGATGGCTCCTGTCAAAGGTTTTATAAGCAGGAAAAAGGCTACTGTCTTCTGTAAACCATTCCACCTGGGTCCCTCTGCTGCAGGCTCTGAAAGGAAGAAGGCAGGTCGAGTCCTGCTAAAGCATCAAGCTCAGGTTCTCTGCAGAGCATGCAAAAAGGGCAGGTGCTAGCAAAGAGGTCTGAACACAAGGTAGTAACTTAGGACCTGCAGACTGATTTGAAACAGAATGTTACCTGACAGTGCCCACTTTCTGCTGGTACTGTGCTTAAAATTAAAGGGTGAGATGCTCTGTATTTTCTTACCAAGGCTGGCTTAGAAGTTTCCCACTGCTTGAAAATTAGGAGAATGGGATCACATGCAGGCTCTAATTTAAGATTTTAAATCCTTTGAAAAATGATTAGAACAGATTTGTTGCTGAGGCTTCTTGTGCAGTGGCATGCTTAGAGCCAGGACTGAGCAGCTGTGTGGGGGAGGGGACCAGAGCCTTAAATAAAGCTACTTGTTGACTGCCTGTAAAACTGACTTCTAAAGGGAGTGCCACACAGCACCATCCATTACCACATGACAGGGAGTAATTTTCAGCTACTCTGGACGATATCATAATTAAGCTCTGTGTGTTCCTGTTCAGTATGGTTGGTTGTGGGTTATTCAGCTTAATATTTACAAAAATGATAGCTCTCTCCTGTGCCACCTTAACCCTGGGCTGTTTTTCCCTTTCCTTCCAGATGCTGGAGAGCCCTTCAGTCCTTTTGCTTATTGTCTTCGTCCTGCTTCTCATTTTGCTGCTCTTTGTGGTGCTTGTCAGGAAAAACGGCACTGCTGCCCTTATCTGGAATGAAATAATCCGGGAGAAAATAACAAATTTCATCATGAATCAGAGCAAAGAACAGAGGATTTTAAATTTTGTGCTGCAGAATGCAGTCCGAGGAGACCCCTGTAGCGTGCTGGACACTATAGATGAGTACTGCTCCCAGAAAGAGTGGGCCATGAATGTGGGCAATGAGAAAGGTAATTGCAGCAGGGACCAGCAATTGAAAGATCCTTCAAGACTAGCACAGTACAAGACACCTCATTGTATTCACATGGTAACTTCCATCTGCTGCAAAAAAAACAACCCGCAAGAGCCTTGTGGTCAGCACAGTAGTTCTGTAAAGAGTAATGCATGCTTGTGCAGATGTCTTTGAGGAGGGATATCCAGTGAGTAATCCAGGAAGTCATAGGGCCAAATCTGCATTTGTATGTCGTGTACATTGCAAGTGTGTAAGCAGAGGGTGACAATTTATGGGAAAAATCTAGGTTTGTGTTATACCTCAGTTCCTATACAGGATGACTTTAAGGCACAATTCATTATGTTAAGTACTTTCAGATCCTTAACAGAAAGATGGCAGATTGAAAAAAAAAGTGTTTTAAACCATACGAATTTTGCATGTGCAAACATAAGTTACAGTTGAAGGGAGAAATCCTATCCATGTGATACACAAAAGCAGCTATTGTACATCATTGCTACGTAGCGAGGAAATAATATTGTTCTTGCCTCCTAAAGGAAAATGTATGGACAAAACATTTTTTTCTTAGCTGCAGGAAAGTGACAGTCTTTTCAAAAAATTGTAATGGCAAAATCTTCACATGTTCCCTTATGAATTAGACACAAAAGTGCCTCTTGCTGGGAAATTGCAGGGGAAACGTGCCTAGTCTGGGATTAACATAGCTAATGAAATACAACTGTAAGCACTGTAACAAAAATGCTTCTCTGTCATGGGTACATTTTGTGACACTAGCTCCTCTGCGTACCAGGCTGGGGTCCTTAGGGCAACAGAACAGTCAGTGGTGGTTGAGTAGGAATTCTTAAACCTCTGAACTTTGATAATTTGGGATTATATTCTTAAAAATTTCACTCTAGTTTTGCTCTGACAAGTTGTTCGTTCCTCAGGTAAGAGCACCAAAGTTAAAGCATCTTTACTTCCTAAGATTTCAAGAGTGACTACATGATCTCAAGATGCAAGCATCATCATCATCACACTATTCATAAAGAAATGACACCCAGGAAATATCATATAATGAAACAGAGATGTACATGGAAAAATTCCCTGGCTCAGAGTAAAATCCCTTCAAATACTTTTTCAGATTAGTTATCTAGTTTCTAGCCAACAAGTAAGAAGAGACTGTTTTCTCACAAGTAAATCCCTTTCTTCAGAAGGACTGAATATAATACCCTGTCACTTCTTTTTGGGAACATTATTTCTTGTTAACAATTGACTAATGTTTTCCATCCCACAAATTAATCTAGAGAATCCAAGTATTTTGCAACTTTGTAACTAGACTTTTCTTTTTTTCCCTTTAAAAACAAGTATTTGGGATGAGAAATTTTGTATCAGACTACTGCATGCAACATTTGCAACAAATATGAGCACTCAAAATTCAGGAGTTACATATACCACAAATACGGCCAGTTTCTGCAATAAATTCTTGGAAAAAACAACTGGATTTTCCCCTTGTAACACTAGAAATAGTTAATTCGGACACTTCCTTACTGAGAAATGTTTATATTGTGAAACTAAGTAACATTTTTTTAGTTTGCATTTTGAACTTAGAACAGTCCATGATGGACTTGATCACAGATAAGGCAATTTGCAAAGGAAACAATATGTAGTTTGACACCAACCCTTGCTTTCTGAATGACCTGAGCAACCGCGTACATGGACTTTGTAAGTTTCTTGTCACTAACTTGTTCTTCTGTATGTGAACCAGTTTAATTTTGTCAAAATTTAACCTGTTTCCATTTTATTCAGGTTTAGTTCTAGACAAGACAGTGGAAGAGGTCAATCCATCAGTTGCACTGGAGCTGGGAACATACTGTGGCTACTCAGCAGTTAGGATTGCTCGGCTACTGAAGGCAGGAGCTCATCTTCTCACTGTGGAGTTCAACCCAGAATTTGCTGCTATAGCTAAACAGATAATTGAGTTTGCTGGAGTAAAAGATAAGGTAAATACTATTTGTCTCTGGTTGGTTTGAGGATGCAACATGTGGAGAGTGGGACTTTATCCACAGAAACAACAGTAATAGGTTTAAATTTGTTATTTCCTTGTCAAGCAAATATGACACCTTTAAGTGTTCGGGAACACGCAGAGTTTAACCATCAGGCTTGATAGCACAGAAAAGCTATCAATGTCCATGCAGAGGACCAAGGTCGTCTGCTCTTTTGTACACACAGTACAAGTGAGCTAAATCTGTTAGCATCTGTCAGGGGTCCAAGTACAATGTAGAGCCAGCTGAGAGTCAAAGTAGAGTTTGAGGCTTATCAAGATATGTGTTTGCGCGACCAAAACAATCAAGGATGTTCTCTAAAGTTCTTTGCTATGTCACTCAGGATGAAGATTTGGAGGGACAAGACCAGAATCAATCACAGACATCCGTATCTCCTTAACATTTTGAAAGGATTTAGACTTCATTTTCCAGTTCGGCCTTTTCACTATTCACTGATTAGTAGAGTAGACAGGCCATTTGCTGAGAGCTACTTTCAGAACCCATAGTGACTGCAAGAACAATACAGGCCTGGAGGCAGGCTCCAGAGCCAGTTATTTCACTTATTATAGTCACAGGACATCAGCACACACAGTCCTTTTCATAAAACTAGTAACTGCTATTGCAAAACTGGTTAGATTTACTGCCATTATTGAACTGCAAGGCTGCCCCACAAGATTCCTGCCTCCTGGTAATCAGAAGGCTTTCTATGATTTCCATCCAACGTTTATTCATAGGCATTTTGTATTCTTTTTTTCCTTGCACCTCCAGTCCTTATTAACTAGCTCCATACCTAGTTACAGTCCCTGACCTCTGACAGCAGTACAGCCGAGGACTTTACTGTGTTACCTCCTAACAGCTAGACTAGAATATTGGTTTTTTCTATATAAACTAAAAGGTTCAAATCAGTGTCAAGACTGAGTACAACAGAAAACTGAACCATACTCTGTTACAAAAGCTCACAAGAAGCAGTTGCATTATATGCAATGGATTTCAGATGAGATGTTCACAAAATATATACCTAAATTTTGTCCAATCTGAGGTGTCCTGAATGTCTGTACAGTTGGTTGAGATGCAGGTACTTCCAGTCTATAATCCTTCTCAGCCCAAGGCAGACATCTATAGCAGGTTAGGGGATTCATGTCTGAGAAATGTCTGTCTATTTGACTAGACAACTCACTTCAGTGTAGATGATAAAACTAGAGGAAATAAATCCCACCATGAGATTTTCTAATGTGTTTCTTAACTTCTTGAAGAGAACCTTAAGTACTAGTGACATGTAAAATTACATTTTCTCCAACCGATTTAATCTCCTGATGAGCTATGAGTCATAAACCAGACAGATGTCCTTACCACTTTTTTCCACTACTCACAGTATATGGCGCTTGCTTAACAAATCAATGTGCAGCAGCTTCTTTCAGTTTAACAGTACCTATGCCAATAAACCTCTGAGGAAGATGTAACAGCCTCTGTTGCCTCCTCCCTCTACTGACTATATCAATTTCACATACAGTAGTCTCCAGCTTTATTCCAAACTAACCTGTTCTCTGTATTTTCTACTTCCTGTGGACTACAAGATTCAACTGAGATGCAACTAAAAAAGTAATTAAAAGTACTGTTTTCAACAGGTTATTCCCACGTTTCCAGTAAAGAATCATGTTATTCAACAGAAACAACAGGTCACTTTTTCTGCTATTATTAAAAAACCCAAACAAACCAACCCATATTTTGGAAGGTAACTGAGTTAATTTGTCAAAAAGGACACTTGATCTAAGTCTATGATATAATTCAGCTGAGGCAATATTGAGCTATAAACAGGATCGCTGATGTCTGGCCACAATTTAAAAATAAGCTAGAGGCATGTGGTTTTTCTGTATGGCTCACAATTCATCAGATGGATTTGCATTTCAGGTAAAACTCCTGGAAGGGCCTTCAGATGAAATTATCCCCCAGCTGAAGAAAAAATATGAAGTGAATACTCTGGATTTTGTCTTTCTGGACCATTGGAAAGACAGATACACACCAGACACCATCCTGATTCAGGTCAGTTTGCACAATTCCAGTCTTCAAAGTAAAGTAGCAAATGTCTTGATGTCTGTGAGGCCTGTATTCTTTATGAAGAACCTCATCCTCTGTAAAATTAAGATTGGCAGCCAAAATAGCAACCTTAAAAGAGGATTCGAGGACAGGATCCCAAACTTTTGTTAGGGACAACTGCCGACACTACATAGCTCAGGACTTGGCAAATGCTGTTGAACCATTTTGTTTCCTGAACAAATGGATCTGCAGTAGAAATCCTAGCTGGAGGAGTACGTGGTCTGGGTCTTACACTCCCTAGAAGAATTGTCTGCATGGTCACTAACTGGAACACTTGACCCAAAACCACCATGATCCTGGGAACAGGTGAGACTTAGGACCTGCATATCCCAGCTCCACCTCTATAATTTCCTCAGTACCCTTTTTTTTGCCTGGGTCTGTGGTGCCAGCAGAGCCTTTTGATAAAATACTATTTCGGTTGCACAGCTGGGTATCATCTTTCTGCGAATCTTTAGTCCACCTAATTAACTGGCTGCAAAGCAACCCTTGGAGGAGCGCAGACTGCCCCAGTCAGGGACTTGCTAGGGAAGTGCTGTCCAACTCTACCTCCAGCCCCAAATGTGGAAAAATTGTGCTAATTTCTTCCCAATGCACCTGAACCATTACTGTTAGCATTACAAAACAAGTTGGCTGTAACAGCAGTAGGCAATGATAGGCGAGGTTAACTGTTAGGGGACTTCTGGATAGGAAGGTATTTTCAAGTGTTAAATAACTGGGATTGACAACATCTGCATCTATCAACACAGCACATGCACATACTCTCCTAGCTTTGGAGTTGCAGACTGATAAAATTTTATACAACTGCCTAACTATTTGTATAGGAGTACAATTTTCAATTATTTTCTTCACAAATAAACCCAGGGTTTTTTGAGGCTGCTTCTTAAATTGAGAACCTGCCAAGTACTTTCTGACCCTTGCTTGAGGACTGCAACATTATTTTCTCATCCAGGCTCCTCTGTTTTTTAATTTCAGCCCTGTCCTCCAGATTGCTTTTTGAAAAGGAAATTTGTTTGGGGTTATGAACAGCCAGTATTGAATTTACACAGCAGTAGCTGAAGAAAATCTTCCCTCCCTACAGTTATTTTGTACCCAGAGAATGTTTTCTTTTAAACTGGCTGTGTAAGGAAGATGGAGCTCTTTCCACTGGAAAGAGCCAGTGCATCCTTATCAGACCTTAACCTTCACAATACAGCCAAAACAAACAGGTAGTTTAGTTTCATCATAGTGGCCAGTCTGATGCAACTGCAACAAAGTTGCTTTGCTTAAAAAAAAAAAAAAGTATGACATTAAGAGGAGAAAGATGAAGAAAAGATCCACAAGTTTTCTCGGATGTTACAAACCTTCTAACATGCAATTTGGGCATGTATTCCAATATGAATAGTGAATATGAAATATGAATATAAAATATTCAAATAAAATATGTATTGAAAGCAGCCCAGACAGCATTCCTTTTCATACACTTCTAGAAAAGCCTGACACAGAGAGCATCTGAAATCCTGATGGCCAGTGGAAAATACAGCACGTTGTCACTTATAGGCTTCTATAAACTGCGCAAAGGACCAGAGGGTATTTGCCATGTCTCTAAAATTGCTTCTGCTGTGCTGACTGGTGTTCAGTCACCAGAGGCAAAAGCAGTAAGCTGAACAGCCTTTGCAACACACTCATCAACAGGACTTCTCTAATATACTGAGAGCAACAAAAACCACTCCGTGTTTTGGCTACAACCTCAGCCCGTAGCCACAGGATAACAACCAGCCTCATTAACTACAGACTGTTTTAAAACAGCTGGTAAGCTCAGATAAGCAACATCTACTAGACAAAAATACCAGTAAGAATTAGGTTTACTGAGGATAAACATTACACTTGAAGTGAATATTGCAAGTTAATTATGCCTTCTGGAAATTTGTCACAGTGATCTTCATTATGCACAAACCCTGCTACATGCCCAGATCCTGAACGAAGTGGCAGAAAGTTGTACAAGATGAACGGAAAACAAGCACAAATAATCTCTCTTATTCATTTAGTGGAGTTTGACTGAGACTGGCCAAAGCAGACAGATACATGCCAGTCTCTCAAGTGAACTTAAGAGCTCCTACAACATTTTAATGCCTTATTAAAAAAGTTTTCAAACATTACCCATGAAAGCCAGAACAAAACTTTCTTACTGATCATGTAGACATAGTTGGAAACAGTCTGAGCAGCAAACTGCACACCTCCACTGCACTCGATTTGCTATTTCTGAACCTGAATGACACAACACATTATTAACGTCTCTAATGTTCTACTGATTGTGTTAACAGAAGTCAACATATTAAACATGACCATAAGGATCAGAGAGTTACTAGGCTTCTCCCATGTCTTTTCTTCCCTCCAGACCCATAGTACAATGGGTTTTTATTTGCAGGTACTTAAGTATGACATGGTTAACACGAAAGCACATTACACTCGAGCCACTGTCTGTTTAACAGCCACCATGAAGCAATTTATCTTCTTTCTAGGAATGCAACTTGCTGAGGAAGGGCTCAGTTCTTCTGGCTGACAATGTCATCGTCCCAGGAGCTCCAGAATTCCTTAACTACATCCGCAACAACCCCCGTTTCCAATGCACTAACTACCCATCTCATCTGGAATACATGAAAGTGGTGGATGCTATGGAAAAAGCTGTGTTTTTGGGATAAAGAGAGAAATTAATACTCAACCTTTGTTTCAAATGATGTAAATGCAACTGCACAGGTTAAATAGTCCATGCTTTACATTTTGTGGTTTTTTTAATTTTGGAGCCTGTAATTAAAGCAAGCGCTAGTGGAGACCATTTCAGACCAGGTGGAAACTAAGATCAGAAATAGTAGGGTCACTGCTCAAAGGTCTGTCCCATTGTTTCACGTAATTCAGCAAACTCAAGGTGATGCACATTGCCTTGCCTTGACCAAAACATCATCGAGCCACAGTCTGTTATTTTGAGCTCAAACCTGAACAACCACACTTGGGGCTTGGGTTGGGGTGGACAAAGCTGCTGCAACTTCTGAAGACTTGTGTCCCCAAGCTAAACTGATTAATCATTATCAAGAGTGGAAAAAAGCATGCACATTGCAAGAAAAGACCATTTGAAGAGCCCTTGTTTTGCTAAATTACTAGCATGCCACTTAATGCAGTGAAGGCTCCTATCGTGATATCAGATATACTTTTGCATAGTTACTGCAAAAGTTAATTATCTCTACCCTAGAGAAAAGGGCTTGCACTGAAAGAAGAAAGACCCGTGCAGTGATGAGAAAATAAACCAGAATTTTGCAGAAGACAAGCAAATAAAATTATTAATCTGTCCATGCAGAGGTAGGGAAAACTTCAGTAGTACGTAAGATTAAAATAAACACAGTAACAGACAGATAACAAAAGGAGCAGGCTCTTTCCAAAAGAACACCAAAACTACATAGTATCAGAGACCTTGAGAAAATGCTGTTTATCCCCTCCTCTCATTATATTGTATATACATAATGTGTGCTTTTTAGGGGCAGGGCAGGCTGCTTACTCTGAAGTGCTGTGTATGTTTAAAATGCCGTATAAAAATAAATACCAGAGAGAATGGGTTTTACCAGATGGGTCCTGCAAATGCTGGGACCTCAGTGTTGTTAACACAATGTGAATAGCGAGGGTTGTCGTTGAGAAGGTACGAAGCCAAATCCAAAGTCTCTAACTCACCTGACAGATGCAAAAATCCACTGGCATTTCCTGGCATGTCCTGCTGTGATTATATAATGAGGCAATTGTTACATTTATAAATAAAAACTCAAAAACAATAGAGCAGGTATGTGACTTCCTTTGTTTCCCATGAATTCTGCACTGCACTTGGGATTTCCAGCCTTGGAACAGCCCCAGAGAGATCCAACAGCTGAAAATCAGAGTGAAAATCAGGGATAACCATTCTCATCTTTCCCATTACAGATTCTTTCAGACCCATTATCAGCTTCTTCCTTTATAGCCCACCTTACTGAAGTGGCACCTACCCCAGCCTGTGTGCTATGGCAAATCCATCTCCAGGACACCAATAGCAAGCGTAGCAGAGAATTGCCCCATGGTATAAAAGAAAACTAGAACGGGCTAAGGTGACAGAGTCAGTTTAGAAATGGGCCAAGCAAACCATGGTGACCCAGCCAGCTTGTAATGTGTACACTTCACAGGGATCAGAGAAGGCAACATTATGAGAGTTTCTTTAACAATTTAAACTCTGTCACATTGAGAAAGACACAGTATTTACTATACTCGATTAGATTATGCAGAAGCAGCCCCTTGTGACTCTGTTGTGCTGTCCTGTGCAGGAGCAGACTCTGAGTTCTAACCCTTCCATCTCACGCTGTGAATGTCAATCACTTACTTCGTAATCTTGCTTAGCAGCACTTCCTCTTGGTATTCAGGCTCAACTCAAAGTCACTGGGCCAAAGTCCTCCAGGTGATTCCCAGCAATTTTTGCAAAATTTGAAAAAGAAAATAATCTTCCAGCCGATTTATGGGCACGTGCAAGTTTCTAGAGCACACTGGAAAATCTGGATACATACTGTTGACCAAAAATATTTTCTCTACACCTAAGGTCATGATTCCAAAGAATCCTCTTTTGCTTCTAGCTTTAAACTGCTTTGCACCTAAACAGACACTCCTGCCACAGCAGGGGGCAATTAACACATAATGAGAAACAACCCAAAGTTTGGTAGATACATGCTGAAGGATGCGTAAGAGTGAACAGGTAGACTGTTCTGCACTTTACAAGAGAAGATCAGAAAAATGCATTCCTACTGCTAGTTAGTGGCCAAAACGAGAGACTGTCAAGAAAATTAGGGAAGGAGGGAACCTGTAGAGTTAACATGGGTATTTCAAAAGATGCATTAGTGAATAATGCACGTGTAATATATGTGCAAATGTAACAGCCACCTTTTAGTATAAAAAAGGTATTTTAATTCATTAGACAAGATGTCTCACAGGGTAAACTGTAAAAACAAACACAGTGTATGTATCATCAGATTATTTACAGAATTCCATGTGCAAGTAAAATTTTTCCACTTGACTACACTTCCGAAATGCTCTTAATTATTGGTGGCAGGGGATGAAAAGGAAAAAGCCTGACTCTGTTTGCATGACTGACAATTAGAAAAAAGGCTTTTGGTCAGTTGAGCAAATACGATCTGGAGTCACTGACACATAAACGTGAATTCTCCCAGAGAGAAGAGTTACTTTTCAAAATAAAGTCATGCTTTGAATTCTGGGAGAAGCGGAAGGTAGACAATGAATTTTCTAATTCAAATATATTCTAAAAAACCTACTGCCACATCAGCCTATTGCAATTAGAAGACACAACCTATTCTTGCACAAAACAGGAGTGGAACAGTGCATCTGGAAGCATGTGTTTAAAGACTGAGAGCATACCACTGATCGAAAGCTCCCAATGGAAAGAACTCCCCTGAAGCACACACAGCTTTCACCCAGTTCTCGCTTGTGTCACAAATGGTTGATCCCACCAAATACTGCTGATTTGAGATCTGTTCTCCAAATGACAGCTACTCTCTAGGTTGTCTTAGTGATTCAGGCAACACGTGAAAGGGAGGTCTGTTTTGTGCCAGAGCCTCTCTGTTACCTCAAAGGGACGTGATGTTGTCTTCCAAAATATTGAACTGATTCTTTAAGTCAGTGTACAAGAGAGGAGGATGATTTATGAGGAAGTCAAACCCAGCACTAGTCCCTTTCGCTTCGTAATACCAAACTGAGTGTAACAGCACCCATGTAGCAATCCTTACAGCAGAGACTACTCAGAGCAAACAGCAGTCATCATACATTTGCACAGGAGCTAGTGCTTCCTCCCATTGGTATGAGGAAGTGAAAAGCACTTCCCTGAAGAATTTTGAGCAATGAGTCAGATGTCAGATGGAGTGAAGAAAATATATGGAAACCCCTACAAGAGCAGCAGGAGACACCACTGAGATCCCAACTCTCCCACCAAAGGTGACACCACCAGGGCGGTGATGCATGCTTATTTGGTTGAGTAGTCAATCAATTAGGAATCAATTATGAAGTATCTTCCAAGTAACAGCTAGCTATGTTTGCTATGCACGAACATTAAACGTAGTAAAAGAGTTCTAGTCTTTGCCTCTGTCTCTACAGCTCAGTTAATGGTCCCATTATAAAACAGCCTCCCATTGTAAAAAAAGTCCCCTCTGTCAGCTCGTACCAGAACAAGATTCTGCCATTGCCATGCTTCAGTTGCACAGAGACCTTCACAGTACGACACTGGGGAAGAGAGCCACGAGGACAGAATATTCTCCCAAGATACTGCTGAAACCTGAAACAGACGAGGGCTCTGCTATTTCCCGCCCGTTGTTACCAGGTTAACCTTTCACCTGCAGGACTCACTGCTTCCATCTGCCCAACCTGTGATAAGCTGGAAATGAATTAACTTGGACAGCTACAAAAGGTCAGTTGTAGAAACACTGTGTTTGTTTTAGCTCAGTACCTTACCTACAGCGTCTGCTATTCATTGCCATATTAGTGCATCCACAAAGAAAAAACAGAATCCTCACTGCAGCAGACCACCAATGATACCTAGGAGTAAGATGCTAAGCCCAGGAGCACACATCTTACCACAGCACTTGTGGAACTAGATTCTCCAGCTGCAAGAACAGAATCTGGAGATGATTTTCCACAACTCCTGGAGATGCATTCAGGACGTGAAATAAGGAGGGAAGGCAAGCTGAAGATGACCTTCCAAAGTGCTGTTTGCAAGCATTCACAAGTAAATGGAACCTTATGGTGCTGTGAATAGTAAAATCAGGCATTAACATACGGCAAACTCTGCTACTGGCAATGATCATCCTTTCACTCACAGAAAACTTGACCTCCACTCTATCTTTAAGACCTTGCAGAACACGTACATCAAGATTTATTTGGTTTCACCATGCTTTGTGAAGGCACAGCAGTTAAGTATGATGTGTTTAGGTGCATCAGTCTCCCTAATGATCTTATCAACTCAGATGAACGTGCCAGGGAGAGGCAGTCCTCAAGAGAACTAAGATCTGTCGATAACCAGCTGTTACTTGAAATAACGTGGCTGACTTCAGTATCCGGATGTTTCTCCCCTACACAGCAAGAAACATCAATTATTTGGCGCATCCCCAAAACACCAATTTCTCACGTCAAACAAACCTCATACATTGCTACAACAAAGATTATCTGTTAGTCTTACACACTTATAATTATGAGAATACTTGCACACATTTCAGAAATATGAAATCTTTGTAAAGTTACATGGATCTTACGACTAAATTGGAACAGGTTAATGACTTCCCAAATGGAAAAGCCATAAGAAAGTTATGCTTGTGGTCCCAAATGTGCAGGCCTTTGAACAGTGACACAGATGTCCTTCCCACAGAAATAGGCTTGTACATTAAAAAGGAAAAAACCTCATGAGCTACAGTCCAGGGTCCTTACTGGACTTTGTGCTACAACTCCAGCATATGGCAATGAATCAAAAATTTTCAACTATACTAGTTTAAAGGATATTCCACTTGCCCTCATTACCACTGACCTTCTACTAACACAGAGTGCTGACCTGAGCCAGGGCTGAGTAACTCCCTGCCACAGAAAACTGCTGTTGCAAAGCCAAAGAATATTCAAGATACCTGACGTAACAAAAAGATAACCAATGGCACGTGTATTCTTTCCAGGCATGGTTTATTGAAAACACACCAAATTGTTATCCTACATACCTGGTTTCTAACAAGCATTCTACTTGTCTGCATTATGGAAAGATCCTATAATAATAATAATAATACATTCTGTCACAGTAACATTTGTTCTATGAAAAGCATAATCCACCTTTTTTTCCTCTCCATACTTGTAAAATCAAACCATTCTAAGCGTTTCGGTTTATAGTACAGTGTAAATACAATGCAGAACCCCACCAATCTAAACTACAGAGAGAATGTTGAGCAGTATTACAGAAAACACATTGTTGATTTTTTTATATTCTCCTACCATGAAAATTTTAAGGCACATGATAGTTACAAACACATTAGCTACTAATTACCAGTAAGCTTCTTAGTCTAGTTATTTTGTTTTTCTGAACAGTAAGAACCAGATTGGCAGGCCTTGTAGTATCTGCACTATCTTCCTCCTCACCTTGGACTTCAGAACATCCTACCCTGATGTAAAACTTAAGACAGAAAAAAAAGGTTCATAATACCTTCCCCTTAAAAGCACTAGATTAGCTACTGTACCAATAAATCAGAGAATTTCTGTCAAAGATAAGGAAACACCAGATTTTAGGGGCATCAAAACAAAGAAATTTTGCAAGAAACTATGCCTATATAAACACCTTCAAAAACTGTGAGAGCGCAACTCCACCCCAACAGCCCAGAAATGCTGGCTGAAGTCATTGGCACACTATAGTTTTCACTGAGTGGGAAGTTGGACAGCAGAAGAGGCTACAACCACTCTAATGTGCTCATTTGGCTTCTGAAACCTTGCTTACTCGAAGGGTTTAAGATGTGCGCCTCTCTCGTGGGTAGCTGAGCCTATATGCTCAACTTTAAGGCAAGTAACAGAAGGTAACTCACCACCTTCAATCTCGTGGAACTACTCCAGGAGTGTAAACTGCTTTGCCCAGCATAAGCATAGCACGCTAGGAAGCAGCACTGAAAACTACTCATCAGAGTTGGCAAGAACTTACTCATCTGCTGTAGCAAACACGCCACCCCCTGCCTTCTTGATGCATCACTTGCAGCAAGTCAGTTCCCAGTCCCCAAGTCAGTCCATTTTGTGATGTCTTGGCAAGAGAGATGAGATTTGCTTTCTTGATGCAGATGCATTCAGAATCGGCATGTCTGCGTGCACACGAGCAGAACCAGGATAGGCAGGTGTTCTGCCCAGAAGACACCGAAGATCAGGACCTGTGGCTGCCCAAGCTGTTCCCTGGGGAGCATTTCAAGCTGGCAATACACCTCGAGTTGTCAAGTTACACTTAATGCTAAATTGCTACTCAACTCCAAGACAGAAACAAAATGTCCTCACGCCTTGCCTTTCCACTCTCCTCCTCAGACTCCGCAGACGGACAGAGCAACCTGGGAAGCCGTAAGCACAACTGCTCACACACTCAGCAGCCAAACTTGATGCTTCTCCAGGGGAGTCCTGACACACAATGTTTTTTTTTAAACCTCCGCAGCCTAGTGAAGATGCCTCGGAGACGTGCAAGCCATCTCCCTGGCAAAAAAGTTCTGCAGTAACTACTTGCTATCAGAAGTCTCCCTCTCCCCTACGTTATCTCAGCCCTCACTGGGCCAACAAATTTCCTGCTCTTTAGCAGGAGTCTTGCAACACCATCGCTTCCTTCTACAACCATCCCTCCCACTAGAACTTCTGCAGGTAGAAATCTCTTCTACCCCAGTGCTTTGCAGGCAGATTCCCTCCAGTTTTCACAGTGGAGCCAAGAAGAAAAGAGGAGGTCACATACCCAAGCCCCAAAAAGCACTGCCGGCCTTTTAGCAGGAGACTCTAGACCCTACAGCTTTAGTCACACACACTGCCGCTTTCCCTTCTTTACATACAGTCCCCGCTGCCAAAATACAACAATTACGGGCTCAAATACCCACATCCCAGAACAGCTCAAACAGCCAGTCACACGTGTGCCAACAAGGGGAGAGGTAAAGGCGAGTGTGGGCACACATCCCACCAGCGACCTTGTGGCCATAGACGAAAAGGATATTAAATCACCAGACTTGGTTCAAAGTATCTTGCTTTGGACTTCAGCTGGTGGGCTGATAATACAAGGTGACAGTCCCACATGCAAGTCACCCCCCAGTCCATTTTCTGTCCTTAATATCCAAACAACAGTTTGGTGAGAAGCAAAAAAAACCAGCAATGTGAATGATGGGTTATTGCTACATACTTGGGAATTCATCGTTATTGTAAGGCATGGGAAGGCGGGGGGGTAAGATGTGTGATTCCCAGTGGAAGTCTTGGCCCGTGAACTTGGTATTTGACTTCTTCATATACCATCCTGTGCTCTTCTGGCGCAATAAACCATGTTGTTAGCTCACAACTACGCTGGCTGCCACGAACACTTACCCCAGCAAAACACAGAACCATTTGCTACAAGGACCCTGGCCAGCCAATGCCATCTAACCTGACAGGCAGGTTTGCTTATCGCAGGATGCAGCGTAAATACAAAAAGGATTTTTGGGGGAAAGCGGGATGGAGTCTGAATTTGCTTCTCAAATACTCCTTGGTGTTCTTAGCCCACTAATGACATAGACCAAAGTAGATTCCAATCCCAATTTTGAGTGTCCCTGTAGTGCCCCACTGAGAACCACGGGGTATCTGGGATAGGTGGTCATGGACATAATTGGCCTCAGTCACCTCACTTGCCCCTTCCTGCAGTTTTCTCTGTTAACCTCTTGCTGGCTTTGAAATATCTGTACAATAACTAAATCACAAAGTCTTCGCAGAGACTCCTTTCAACAGTCAGGTCTTTATTTTAAGTGAACTTTTGCTCAGACTCCTTTGGTAAATATATGGTTTGAAGTAGATCAGGGACAGACTGACAGCACGGCCCTTCTCTTACACTGTTCTAATCAGCTACAAAGCAGGTTCCATTGCTAATTACTGAACGTTTTTAAAAAAATCCTTTCATATACAAAAAGAATACACCAAGTACATAACCAAAAGGGATATAAAACTCTTCTGTGTAGCTTGGTTAAAAGGGTCTCCGCGTATTGGCAGAACAAGTATGAAAAGAGCACCATTGATATAATATACAGTCAGACTATGTATCTGGTTTCATTGCCACACTTTATGCCTACACATAGAGAGACACTGCCCCGACATAAATGCAGACAATCACAGATGTATCTCTTTGCTTCACTTGATCCGCTGAGCATCTTTGAAAAAACAAACCTTTGCTATCTTAATTTGCTCCAAGCAACTTCACCTTCCCCAGGATCCAGAGGTGACCACTGCAACATACATGGAAGATGAGGGTCAAAAAGGGAGGGTGTGAAGGAGCACATGTATCATCCAAATCACTGACAGCTTCTGGCATCAGTCTTTTTCCCTGAATCAACAAATGCTTCCCTCTCCTGCAAACTACTTTACAGGGTTTTGTTAACCTATCCTCTGCACAACAATATATATATATAGATATATAGATTTATTTATTTATATATATGTATTCATGTCAAATTTTTAATATACTCAAGAAGATACAAAGCTCTTGGTACTTGCTTTTTTTTTAAAGTTTTAAATTTTTTTTACAAAAATTTTAGATGCTTACTATTACAGTAGTATTTTGGGGGAAGTGAGGTTGTTGGGTATTTCCCCTTTTTAATTACAAAGGAAACGGCAGGCACTGAAAACTGCAAATGATGTTTGCTAGATTCAAAAATGTGCCTTCCAGTCACACCGTTTTTAGGAGCTTGTTTAAAATTAAATGTGGCAACCAAATAAAATCAGCAGAAGTCCTCTGATGCTACTAGTGAGACATTTGCTTCCTAGTCTCATCTGCTGCCCTCCCTTGACCAATGCCTGGAGAAAATCAGTGATCTGAAGTGATGTAGTTCACGGCATTACCAGATACCACACATGCAGAGTATGTTCTTGTGAGGTAAAAATTCCCCCTTACACAAAGCAGGCCTTGGCATCTTTGAGGAGAACCGCTGCACACGGGTGATTTCCACACCAAATGAAATACGTAATCTCAACACAAAACCAAAGGAACACAGAAATCATGATGATGATTTAAAAAAATGCCAAACCAGTTCCCTTTGTGGCATTTCTCATCAGGATCTATAGCTCAAAGCAAACATGGATCCAACAGCGATAAATTTACCATCAAACAGATGACAGACCCATCTAAAATTTATAGCGTGTTCAAAATAAGACATCCTACGAAAAAGCTCCTATTTTCTTCCAATGCGTTAACAGCTACGGCAAAAGAAATTGTTAATCATCATCAATGCAACACTGGTACATTTAAAATGTAAAAGCTCCTTATTGCAGTCCTTGAGAACAAGAAAATAAAAAGCCAGCCAACTCTTTTTCTCAGCATAGATTTCTGAACCAGGGACACCGAAACCTTCAATAAACTGTTTTTCAATATGTGGAAATAAAAACAGAGCCATTACAGAATTCAAAAGGCAGAAGTATTGTACACCAGATTATAATGATAATATAGCACTGTGATTGATATAGCTTAGTCTAAAAGCACATTATACAGCTTGCATCAATTTTGTCATCCACTCTCCAGTTCATTTGACCAGCGTTTAATAGTTTTTGTTCTGCGTTTTCTCCCTCCATTGAAATCCAATAAACCCATTCAACATTTCTGCACTTCCTGTGAAAATAATAAAGAAAATCTAAACATTTTTCAAAAAGCCTTTAAAAATGTTAGATTCACAGTCCAAAAGAAAACTTCCAAAACAAAAAACAAAACAATGAGCCCCAAACCAGAAAAGTGCTATTATCGTCATGGCTACACCTACGATATTATTTCAAATATTCTGTGGTTTCTCTTTCACTTGCAAAGCTGTCTTCCTTGCTGCCGCATGACCTTCACTTCTCATACTTGGCACCATCCACACGTAAGAGTCACGCAAGAACACAGCCAGCTAGATGGAAGCTTGGATTCTCTTTTCTTGCTTGCTTGCTTTATTCTTGCAGGAGTGGGAGGGAGGGGGAGGCGGTGGCTATTTCTGGTGGGAATGTAACTGAGTTCAAAAGCAAATTGTCTCGCTGTAAGGCATGGTGCTCCAGGGTTGGCAATGGCAGTCAGTCGTGCTTTCTCCCCACATCCTCCTAGAATCTGCAGCCTGGTCAGTGATGCAGTGCCCTCCAAATCTGAATGGCAGTGGTGACTGATGAGATCCTCTGTGTCGATTCAATGTTTGTTTCTCCCTCAATTAAAAAAAAAGTGGTTGAACTCTAGCCCTGCAAAATAAAGTCAAAACTGATTAATACCAGCAAGTAACATGACCTTGGTGATCTCTATCACCCACTGGTAGGACAGTGGCTGGAAATGCCAACCTATCCCAAATATATGAGTTTCTTGAAGGGTATGACTGGGAGAAAATGAGCAGACTTCATTTTTCAAAGTCTGTACCCCGCCTGTAAGCCTCTGCTGCTCAGAGGAAGAGTACAGGAGTGAAGCATACAGGCACTACACACATACATTTCTCTCTGCCCTCTGGCTGAGCCAACAAGGCTGACCACGCAGTGCTGACCAGCTCTGGGAAGCCAGCAGTGCCAGGGCCTGCTCCATGGCTAAGTAACAGTACCTGGCAATGTTAAAAGACTGCTCTGGGCAGGTGCTTCCAACCCAGGAACAGAAACAATCTGTAAACAGTTAGCACTTACGCTAGACTCTAATAAGAAGGGGGTGGGGAAATCCAATACCACCATCCAAAAACATACAGGAGTTTTCTCTCCCCCTAATGCAAGTCGTTTCCATGTAGTATTATGGGGGTGGATGATGCTCTGTGTCTTGGGATGTGGGCCTTTAACAGCCTGCTGTCCACTCTGATGGGAAAGTTAGCCAGTGCGTTCATGACAGTCACTAAGATTTTTCTTCAGTCATAGGCAGGGGCACAAAACCTGCTGTTCCAAACGTAGCATCACATCTGGTGGAGCACAAGAAGGTGTAACTGGGGTAGAGGGCTGTCTAGCAAGACAGCAGGAGACAGATTAGCAGTAGCAGGAGTAGAGAAAGGCCAGTGACATTACTGAAGAACTTGGCATGTGGCAAAGGCAGAGAACTAGAAAGCGACAAAAAGGCACCTTTCTTTAGCAACAGGGAAAAAAAAAAGGAATTGAGAAGTGGGAGCTGTGGGTCAGTATTTGTTGTGTAAGCAAAATCATCTCTCCTTGCAAAGTGACTTCTGTACAGTCAGCAGCTTTCCTGCAGATGGACAGGGCTGTGTAATCCATGGGAACCTCGGGGGACAGCCATAAATAGTCAAGGATATGCTTTTCCTTAAGTCTCAGGCTAATTGTTGTAACGAGCATAGAGGGGAAAAAATGGTTGGAAGCACGAACACACTATTCAAATTCATTCCCATGGCCTAACAGCAGATATCTTTCACATTTCAGCTGACAATCAATCATTCACAATATTAATTTTCTGCCTAGTTATTTGACACATTACTTTTTAAACAGTGGTGTTTGCATATCATGAAAGATACACTGAATAATATAAACACCAGGTTTTTTTAAAAATGCATTTTCATTTGTCTGGAAGGACCCAGTTAGCAGTTAGCCTCGAAGAGGTAACACAGCGATACAGATCATGGACGAGACGAGTTAATGACTAGCACCAATTACTATTAAAAGGACCTACCATGCATGCAAATTAGACCCAGGAGTCAACAGGCTGGGGTTTAATGTCACGGGCATCCACCAGATTCACCGAAGCCCTGTTACTCCTGTTAATGTTTTTCCTATTTGTGTCATTCTGCAGCACAGGGTGAGGAGTTAAAGGCAAAACAGAGCGGATTAATCAAACAAAACACCAAACCAGTCAGCTTAAAGGAGCACAAGGGAAAATTAGTGGTAGAGAAAGAAACAAGCTCAGCAAAGGCACAATACTGACAAAAGCATCTGGAACAGCCCAACAGGCTGCGCTTCCCTGCCATTGTTATTTACAATTCTTGGCCACTCTTGAGCCTCAGAGCCACGGTTACCAAACAGTTCACAAGCCAGAAGACCCCACAGATATATTTCTGTTCCACAGCACCGGGAGAAGGATGAGTAGCAGCTACTCAGCTCTGCCCAACTGAGGGCATGGCAGCACGTATCTTTGGTGTGTACAACAGGCTGAATTTAGGTTACCCTCTGTCCTTAAAACCAAGATGCTGCACAGACTATGGGAGACATTGTGGAGGTGAAATTTTTTTTTTTTCTTTTTCTCATAAAAGCAAAGCAGTTCCACACTGAACTCTGGGTTGTGCTTCATTTCAGACATACACTGAAGTTTGGGCTGCTTGATGTGATTTTAAGGGTTGTATCGGACCACTTTAATGAATTTTGAGCGGCAAAATTTGTTAGTTTTCCTGCCTTAGCCTATTTTCCTTAGAAAGACATTTTCTGTCAAGCTCCCATTGATCAACATTCTAATGCCACTTAGTGCATCCGTTCCCACTGCATCCTTGCAAAACGTATTAGAACCGTGATGAGGGAACTAGAAAGTTTAGTTTGTTTACACTGGTTCAAGCAGGGCCATCTTTTGCCACTCTGGAACAGGGGAGCACACTGCATGATTTGAGTAATCAGCTCCGTGATATCAGTTCTCAAAACAAATGAAGGAGCACAACCACCTCTACCAAAAAGTCTCACCAGGCAGCCTTCAACAGGGTGCAGCTATATCTAGAGCTGCAAATTGAAGAGAGTGATCTGTGCTTAATAAAAGTCCAGCTGGACTGAAGCCATTCTCCAGGGCATACCTTCACAGCAGGAAATGCATAACTAGGCAAGTTAATATAAGCAGCCTGATGCAGCAGGGCATCTTCCTAATTCATGATCTATGGAAATATTTTTCCTCCAAATCACATTTTAATTTCCCTTGTGCAGTAATAGTGGGTTTTCCTTTCAACTGACTAAAGTTTGTTTCCACTGAACATGAATCACCTGGCCTTTCTGATATTATGAGCAATGTTTTGAAGGTTATTAAGGACAGCCTTCTGCAGACTAACAGCAGTGTTTTCTACCACTGGCTCTTGTTTCACTGAATCCTCCTCTTCCTCCCCTTCCTCCTTGAAATTACTTCCCCAGGGGAAAACAGAAACTTGTTTTGAGGCCAGGGAGACCTGATGGCCACTGCATTAAGCGACTTTTAAAAGGGTCTACTGAAAAGGCACAGCAATGCAACAGAAATGACAGAGCCTGCTAAGCCACATTTGCACACAACTCACAATACAAAGAACTTTAGGAAGTAAGATTCTTTTTTTTTAATTAGAAAGTTATCTACATTTGGGCCCATGCCTATAGTCCACCATCAGGGCTGAGAATGAGTGTTGGGGAAACAAATACTGTTCACCACACTGCTGTACACAGACACACAACCTCACACCTACTTCTCATGCTGAAAACAATAAAGCAGTGCGACATTTTGAAGTGACACTTCTCACGACAAAGTCTGAGCACACATACACTTTAGAGCTAGGGAATCCTGCCTGGATGAGGGTGACAGAACGAACACTCTATTTTTAAAACAATACAGCGAATGCCTGCATTTGCTCCTGCACTGGTAAGCAGCATATTGTTTTTATTTCTAGTTAGCCAAGTGCTAAGTTATGAAATGGTGCCTTTATAAAAAAAAAAAAAAAAGAGTCCTTCACAGCCCCCTGGTGAGTAACTTCCCTGTATTTCTTGCTGAGAGCACCAAGCTTCCCTTCTTTCCAAGGCACTAACTAGCATTCAGCAGTACGTGGAAGCTCACTTTCAAAGGTTCTTTCTCCGAGGCATCCCCTGTGTTATCACTGGTCTTGTATTTGCGCTCCTTGTCCCGGTGATCGATGGTGGAGTACCCATCTGAAGAGAAATAACATGACAGTCAGGCACGAAGCACAAGTAAGAGCAAAACCAGAGCTGATGCTAGCAGAATTCTTCAGGAAGAATCAGGAAAATAAACCATCCTGCTTTTCACATGCGTTCCAGCTCTGAAATGTCATTTTTACCAGCTTAAAACAAAACAGAAAAGCCCTCTTTATATCACTGCCAGATGCTGGCACTCATTAGCAAGCAGCACTGTTTTCATCCCAGGCTGCTGTAGCTTTTAGTGTGCCCAAGGAAAGTAGCAAGTTGTCATCTCGTGCCCTGTGGCTAATGAGCTCCAAATTCAGCCCAAATCTTGTGTCTTTGCTTAGCAGCCTGATTAATTGGCTGTGTTCATTTTCTGAATGCTCTGCAGCTTGTTCGCACTCTTCCTGAGCCTGACTACTAGCAGGACATGACAATAATTTGGAAGAGTCCCTTTCAGAGCACTGAGAAAAAGGGCATGTCGAGTTCAGAAATCCTGATGCAAACCCTGCTGTGCTGGGACTGTCCTTCTTTACAAAGCAGCACCTGTTGATGCTTTTTCTCCTGGCGACTAAGAAACAATACGAAAGCGCAATGAACACGAGCATGAAAAGTGCGAGAGGGGTTTGTATTTATTTCAGAACCTTTGCTTTGAATCATTGTCAGCCAACGCAAATCTTAATTTACTTTCCCGATGCATCAAATTTCCCTCATTATCAGCGATAAACAGATCCTCTCCTGCTCTGCTTTGACAGCATTGTAATACGGAGTAGATGACAGTCAAATTCACACTCCCTGTCAGCTTTTGTTTCCCCCTATGTAACTGAGGGATCATTAATGTTTTCATGTCCTGACAAACTGGGTTTTTAGAATACCACAAAAATGTTTTACATAAACTATCAAAATGCTCCTCTCCTGGTTTATTACTTGCCTGCAACAGGTCATTAAGGAAAAAGTCAGCCGTGTTTTTTGTGGGCTTCCCATGGCATAAAGAGGCACTGTTTGCCCACAGGACACAAGCACACGCAGTCAGGGTGACTGGTACCAAACACGGTCACAGAGCAGGGCCCTAAGGGATGTTTATGCTGGCCACAGCCAGGTTAAGTTTTAAGAGAGCTGTAGTTTTCCTATGCGTCTCATGAACCAAAGAGCACACAGACCTACAACAAGCACCTGAAGCAGCATGTATTTATGACATCATGCATAGCAACAGATTATTTAACCACGTCATCTAAAAATGACTGAAGAATTTTGGAATTATACATGTACTACACAGATCTTAAAGCACGAAAATAATTGCTCCACAGAGCTTTAATTACAATTATTTGTTGACAATGAAAATGCCTAACATTCTTGGCTATTCCTTCTGAACAAAAAAGAAAAAACCTGAAGCCTACCAGCTGCATGCAGCTACCCAGGCGGCATTTGGGGAGAAACACACGACCAGTAATTCTTTTTCAAATGACAGGTATGAATACTGCTAGTAAGTCATATCCTAATCTAAAGATTCATCATCTATTTAGGAGTAAATAGGTCACACAGGTATGTATTTAAGTGATGGAAACACGCTGCCCCCCCAAGTCGAACTCGCAACAACTGTGCAGTAGCTTTTTACAATGTAATATTAATGATACAATGATGTAACAGATCACTCTGCATTTTTGTAGTGCCATCATCACGGGTGATCCACAAACATTTTTAAAATGAATTGCCAAGATACAAAGGAAGCCTTTAACCCACCCCCAGAAAGCAACAGCTACTAAGTGAAGTATGGCAGCTGTGATACCTCCCAGGGAGCAAGGTCAGAAGTAAGGACTGTAACTACAAAAAATTAAAAGCACAGTAGATCTTTAATACTACTAAAAAAATTTTAAAAACCATGCTTAGCCAGGACAGTAGCAACAACAAGATCAAGCTTCTGCACAGTGGCAGTAATCTAACAACAAAGAACGGTCAAGAACTTTGTTCTTCATATCAAAGTTCCAACATATTTTGCAATTCATACTGTCAGCCCGCTGTTGTGTGGTCTGCATGCCAATGGTGCTGCACACATCAGCACTAATGGATTATGTGTTTCTAAAAACCACACATTGTGCTATGACTCTGTCAAGATAAGCAGCAGCAGAGATAGAAGTTCTCATAAAATGAGAAACATCTTGAAGAAGGCTGCATCAGAGAAGTAATAACTCAGTGCCCCAAGGACCACAGCTCTCCAAAGAAATTTCAAAGTACTGCTTCTGCCATGTTTCAGGTTCATTCTAAGAAGTGATCAGAATTAACTCTGTTTCTGTGGCATAAAGGAGACCTACGCAGATCGTACTGCTCCAAAATGTAAGTGCATTATTCTGATTTAATACAATGCAATGTATAGACAAAGTTATATTGGTGAATAGAGGCACGTCCCATTCTTGACTCGTTTATTCCTCTCTCTCAACTTTTGGCTTCTTATCTTCTGTATTGCTTTGCTGACTATCTCCCATTCACTCTGCAGCAACATTTTAATGTCATCGCAAATTACAGGACCAAATGCCTGCTGAGTGTCAGCCCATCCATGCCCTCACACAGCTCTCAACTTACAAAGGTCAGACCTCCGGACCCATCAAAAAGGAGGAGGAGGAGGAGAGGGGAAAAGCTATGCCTGAAGATGGGCATGTAGGACAGGGGCGTCTGAACTGTGTGTCTCTGGTCTGAACAATTCTCAGACGCTCCCAGACGCTCTCGTCTGACTGACTGGATGATAATTGAGGCTCAGATATAGTTTTAGAGAACTCAAATTTGGCACACAGCCTTGAGATCACAGTTCTGCTGCTTCTACAGACAGCTCAGGGTCACAGGCACCCTCAGGCAGCACTGTGACAATAAGCATTGATGATCTTCAGATAACTTGGTGCAGAGCCACTTGTCTGGAGCTGATGAAGTCTGACAGACCTGAGCTATCTCTGCACTGGGCTGTCTAGTGCGCCCCACCGTAACTCATAATACCTGTTTTCTTCCATCTCCCAGGACATTCACGGTCTGCTCGGGCCCTCCCATTGCACCACGCAACAGGAATCTGACTCGCCTAGCACTGCCAGCTGATGGCGTATGTGTCTCTGCCTCTCTAGCCACACTGATCACAAATTAATTTCCTTGATGGAGAAGGATGACCCCCACAGCATTAGCAAACAAGCTGAGATGCCAACAGCAATTTTCATTTTGCAATCTTGAAAAACAGTCAACATGGGTGAACAGTAAAGGCCCAAGCAGCAAGACAGCTGAACCCTGATAAAAAGAGGCAATAGATGAGTGGCAGACAGGCGGTGATGCTGTGGAACAAGCAGTCTCGTACGCTGCAGGGGAGCAGAATGAACACTCCGGGCTGGAAAGACCTGACTGAATGGATGGGTACCTCTAACGTGTATGGCATGGAAACACATTGAGTTCTGCACTGGCACACTCTAATGTGTTTGAGGCAAACAGTTCAGTTTCAGTACCAATGCAGTACAGCAGAAAGATTACTATGCATCCTGAAAGCATCCGAATTAAACTAAATAGAGAACATAAAGCTGGAGACAGATGAGAATTCTCTAAAAGACAGTGAATATAAAGTAGAAAGATCTTAGGGCAAGTGAAGTCAGAAAGAGAGACAGGCAAGAGAAAAACCAACAACTGAAACCAGGGCACAGGACTTTCTGCAATAAAAAGAAATAAAAAGATAAGCTAGGATGCCACACAACTTTCTCTGGTACTCTATCATGCATTTTCTTTGCAAACATGAGGTCAGTGTCTCCTGGAGGCTCAACATAGACTGGTGCAGAGTATGTGGGGATACAACCAAACTGCTTACTGGAGGTACAAATGCAGAGGACTCCACATTGATGTTCTGCTCCTTGTATCTGCCAGTTCACTCCAGAGTGGAAAAAACCAAAAACTCCAGAATACAACAGTCCACAATGAAGTTAAACTCAGAAAATATAGTCTAGAGCAGCTCCTGATCTAAGTATGCCCACAAGACAAAACCCAAGGCATTTGGAAGAGCCTGAAGGAAAGAGATGAAGTATTAAGTTGTTATTCCCGTTCCTAGGAATTAAGGATAGTAAACTGGATAAATTAATTTAGTCCCTTCTTAACTGATCTCTGAAACAGCACAAAGTTATATAGTCATATTGGAGTTAAAAAGCACGCAAGAGCTGGTCAGGAAAACTTGACAGATTTCATCTTCTAACAGTGATAAAAAGATTGGAGAACAGAATAGCCCAGAGAATCTGCCTGATGATGTACATATGCTGTTAATTTGCATTTAATTTTGTACTCAGAGCTGTACCAGTAGCTCCTGAAAGCATAAGGCAACAATTAATACTGAGACTATAAACAACCAGCACTGCCTGTACTGCAGCACCTGCTAGCACACAGCTATCCTGCCAGGCAATCTTCTCTGAAGTTATTTTCTTCCATTGTGAGAACAAATGTTTCAGTGTTCCCTTAGGCAAAATACATATGGATAGTTGATTCATGGCAGGTGGCATCTCATTTGTCTAGTATGAAAGGTAAGGTATACCTGTTATTTCAACTTCTGAACATGCTTGGCTTTCAGCTCAGTTCTGACTTGCTATTTTTTTCAGCTACGGTCACAAATAGCAGTATATCAAACTGATTTGGAGGCATTCATATAAGTATTTAAATAAAAATAATGTCAACCAGAAGAAGTGGAGCAAATTCCCAAGAGACTGCACAGCACCTTTATCTACCCTCAGTAAAGAAAAAATCCCTCTACAAGTCTTGAACTACAGAGCTTATCAATCTCAAAGCACTTTGTTGATAGCTGGTGGCTGTGCTCAGTCTATGGGAAAAGCAAGGCCTGTCTAGGTGCAAGTAAAGGAAAGGTGGAGCCAGGAATATCATACATACTACTTTATTTTTGGTGTTACCTACAGAAAACAACGGCAGAACAGATTTAAACACAAGCATTACATTGAAGTAAATTTTCAACTTCTTTTTTTCCTTCTAAATCCCCAGACTTCCAGATCTGTACTAGGGAATGCAGCTGTCTCAATGGCCAGAGACTACAACAAAAGCTAGGTCAGTATATCTCCATTATATGTTTCAAGTAGTGGAGAAATTGGTCTGTACACTCTACGTGTATTTGAAAGAAAAAAAAAGGAAAAAAAAGACTATGACCAATCTTTTGTAAGGTAATGCTCTGTTTTTAAATGTCAGCTTTATTCATGTGAAAGACCATCACCTAGAGAAATAGTTGAACTTTGCTGTGAGTGACAGTGTGCTCTA
>VZSC01005242.1:156194-214955 GCA_013398225.1 Steatornis caripensis | reverse complement strand
TGTTCCAGTTTGTGCCCACTGCCCCTTGTCCTGTCGCTGGGCACCACCAAAAGGAGCCTGGCCCCATCCTCTTGACACCCGCCCTTTACGTATTTATAAGCATTGATGAGATAGAAATTTTGATACCATGTTATTTTAAGGCAACTTTTCTGAAATGTAAATCAGATCAGCAAAAGAGATGAAGGCAGGTTCATCAACAGATAATATTCACATAAAACATTTACCACTTCTGTGTTTGAGCTCAGACGTGCCTGTGGTTGAATAGTATGCAGTTGCTCAGTCCGTCTTCTCCAACGGCTTTGTTTCAAAGTGCCTAGTCGTAATTTTGGCATACTTGGCAACAGCCCCACACATTCACCCTCTCCTGTTATTTAAATGCAGTCTACAACGAGCCCTTTCTGTCAGGCTGCTCGCTCCTTTTTGGCTGGACACTGTTCCTTCTTCGCAGCACCTCGCTGCGTATGAATATTAAGATGCAACAACTCACTCACCTCCGCTTACCTCCCGTGAACAGAGCTGCATTCCAGTCACGCACCTCCCACTCGCTTTCTGTCATTACTCCTCTTCATGCATGAAAGCCTCGCCTTTCTCCTACTTACTAACGTAAGAGCACCTTAAAAATGTCTTCACCTTCTCTCTTCAATAATGTGCAGCATTTCCTCTACCGATTACCAGCACATTTACGGTTTGGGGCATAACTCCTTAGCCAGTTTGTGGATGATTCCCACCTCACTCCACACATCCCCACCTCCCAAATACATTTATGCCTCTGCCTCGTTAGCACCTGTTTTAAACAAGAGTTAGCAAGTGCTGTGCACCATATATGAAACTCTGCCTCCCTCATGTCTCTCCCCCTTCCCTGGACTGTTGCACGCTTCCAGCACTGCAGCACTTCTCTGCCAGCCTGGCTATGCCACAAAAAGGCAGCCAGGAGTTGCTAAAACAAAGTATTATGAATGCCCCTCATGGATGGCTGCTCATTAAACCTAGTAGCGAGAAAGCTACTGCTGCACCAGAGGATTTTTCCCTCATTGACAGCAAGCTGACACTTTTCATAAGCATTATAGTCCCTTAAAAAGAAACAAATAAGTTTTGTATTTTCTCCATCTGCCTCCTGTCCTAATGAATTCAGCTGTGCTATTTATAGGATGCAATTTGTCTGAATTGTTATAAATTTCCTTCCAGTGTTGTGTGGAGGCCTCGCACATTTTTCCATGAAGCGCTTCAAGCGCGTTCCTGGGAAGCACAGCTGGTCTCACCTCCATTAAACACCTACTTCTCTTCAAAACTGATTTCCTTAATTTCAAGATCATCTTAATTATTTTTCCAGGTAACGCTACTTTTGCACAGTATATGGCTAATTGCTTATATCCATTTTTGAAATGGAAATGAGAGAAGAGAGTCATTAGCAATAGGTAACACATCAAATGAGAAAAACATCCATTGTTTTTCTTCTTCTTTAAAAAGCTGTTTTAATACAGCCCAGACTCAGCACTGTCCTTAAAAAGATAATTTCCCCCCAGAATAAATGAGACTTTTCCAACTGTTACAGATTTGTGCTAAGTTACAATCTACACTGTTTCCTCCTGGAAATGAATGAAGCTAAGTAATTTATCGCTTTTTTTCATTGCGGAATGCAGAGTAAACAAGTTCACTATATTAGCTTTTGCCTTCTAGAGAAACAGAAAATGACTTGGATGCTGATGTCATTGCGAGTGTCAGACATTTCACAGCATCTAAGCATTCTCCCCAGCTAATGGCATGAATGTGTATACAAAGGAAGATCTTCCACGAGACTCATCTTTGCCAACAAGCAGTAGTCTCATCTTTCTGAAAAAAAGATGAGCTGCTTTGCAGCAGAGTTGCTCAAAACCGGCAAATGAACTTGTTCTGTGTGAAGTTCACACTACTAGGAGGTGCCAAGTGGATTAGCCTTTATTTGCCCACAGAACAGTGACAGCAAAATCCAGGAATTTTAATCCGGAACGGAAAACACCTGAGGAATTAACTGGGGGTGATTAGCCTTCTTGATCCATTCACCCCTCAGTTCCTGTGCTGAGAATGATGCAGTAGTTCCTGGATTATCTCCTCCACAAACCTATTTGCTTTCATCTTGGCTATGCTGATCCTGTGCCTATACTTAGCTACATTCTGGCAATAACATAAAATACTGCACCAGGTGCCTATCTCTGATACGCCAGCTTAATCCCAAATTCAGAGAACACTCTTTTTGGAGCTAGGTTGCCAAATCTATTCCCCTTCACCACCCATTCCATTTAGGGTTTATTTTCCCCCTACAGACACACGAAATTATACACAGGTGGATACTGGTCGGATGCAAATTCTACTGCTGTAGCAGAAATGTGCCGCTCCATTTTCTATCCATACAAAAACTCTGTGTTGCTGTTTAAAAAGATTTCATATGAAATTTCGTATGAAGTTGGAAGGATGCTGGCAACACTGTAGGAAAAGTGAAAAAACTCTTAACCCTCAGGGAAAAAAAAAAAGATCACTAGAACAAACGCTGATAGCTGTTTATTCTTGCAGCGTCCACAGGCACGTTTACATTAGTGTTTTGATTCAGACCACTTTTGAAGTGAATTTCCCACTTACTGTGCTTTGTTTCCCAACACAGAGAAGTGGCAGCACCACCTGGACTCCCTTTGGGATGAAACTAAACCAAGAGATGCACTCCAGGAGCACACGGAGGGTGTGCTGACCAGGAATGGAAGTTCAAGGGCTGACGTGCCCATACTGAGCCACTCCACTAGCTAAGGCAGCTGGCCACCCGCTGTGCCGGCCGGTTCGGAACGCGAGATGCGACAGTTACCGGCAGATGGAGCGAGAGGAGCCCGAACTGCAACTTCTCCGCAATGTCAGATACTAACAGCCTTCGCAGAATAAGAAAGCAGCTCCCTAAGCAACTAGGAAGCTATGAGCCAGAAGAAAGAAAAAAGAAGAAGAAAAAAAGAATCACGACAGTGAAAGAAACGAACAATTTGATTCTGTAAGGAAGAAAAGCTTCACGGATCTGGGACTCCGGCCCTCTGTTGACAACAGGCTGGTAACTTCATTACAGCCTGTGTAGTTCATTGTTTTCAAGTTAAACAGTTGTAAACCAGCATTCAGAATTACTTGCTGCAGAAATGTTTTCAGAACATGTAAGCAGCAAATCAGTCCAGCAGTTCCACCCTGCCCTTCCAGGAATGCCTCACCCCACAGCATGGTTTCATAGCATAAAAAACCCCGTAGAAGGCAGAAGGGAGGCAGCTGGTTACTTTTATAAAAACAGTAATCAGATCCTTAAAAAAACGACCCATCAGTTCCATTCCATCTGTATGCTGTGCTTCAGCACCCGGTGCACAAAGCAGCTTGAATGCCAACATAAACTTGCAAGATTCTTCTAATTGAAAGGCTTAACAGTAGTGAAAATGCAGCCAGCTCCAACAGAGCCAAATGCTTGGCATGATCGATGGAGAACACAGCTCGATGCAGATACACGTAGAATACTGAGTGCCATGCAAAAGAGGCAATAGCACACTTCTGCAATGAATGAAGGTTTCCACTAGTAGGTGGAAAGTTCCAAGTAGTCCCTATAGCTTTCACTTCAAGGTACAGTCAAGCCAGGACAGGTATTATGCTTACTGCAGAGATTCAATCAAGAATGCAGCATCCACCACTGAGCAGGAGCTCTGAAGACAAGACAGAACAGCCTTTGAATAGTGTTGAAAAGAACAACCAGAATAATATGGGACACACGAGACTCAAATCAGGCTTGAGGGAATGTTTAAGAGAAGCTTTTCTATTTAGAAAATGAGCTCCGTAGTGTGTGACCTTTCCAACTAATCTACTAAGTCACACACAAGTTCTAAAATGATGTAAACTCTTCCCAGCTTCCCGGGTACTCCCACAATGAAAGAAGCAATGGCACGCTAGTTAAAAAGGGAGGCAAGCAACCACCCACCCCAAAGGATGTAACAGGAATGCTACCAGCACTACCGAGCGTGGAGGTATGCAAAAAAAAAAACAACACAAGGAGCTAGGCTGACTGCAGGGAAGACAGAAAGGCAGCAAGGAAAGGAAATGGGAGGGCAACGCAGTGCAGAAGAAGTAAGGATGCCTGGGAAAGCAAACTGTCTTTTGCTATTTCTATTATTCTTTACATTTCCCAAGCTCCGCAAGCTGTCATCAAAGTAACTTCTCTTACAGAGAGTGCTTTGAAAGGGGTTGGCTATATTCCACTTCATATCCACAGAATATGCAATTCAACAGAGATGGCTCAATGAAACACAATCCATTTTGACCTTGTGTGAGTTCCAGCACTTCTGTTTTCTGTGAGCAGACATTTTAAAGCTAATACAGTTTTCCCTTTCCAAAGGACCTGTAAGCAGCGTTTCTCCCAACAGCGTTTGACACATTGCCCAGTAACAAAGGCTTTTTTCAAACATATGCAGCTAAGTCTCTTGGCAACTGGAGATGTTCTGTTAACAACCTCCTCTGTTCGCTAATCAGTAGTGAAGGCTCTGGATGACCAATACTTAATAAGAATGTGAATGCTGGTGCAGGTAACTAGAGCCCTACCCAAGCTACCAGTTCAAAAGGGGAGTGTGCTGTTACTGAAGGGCAGGACATATCTGGCAGCCAGGCTGATGCAGAGAATGGAGAATTGCTAAACGTCTCCACTGAACGGGAGAGAAGGCATGCGGGTGAACTGCAAGCATTTGTAGGTCACCCTTGGCAGTGTTTTTTGTTTGGTTTTGAAAAACACCATTGTTATAAGCAACAATGCTTTGGAGCCTAAGTTAACATTAAGCTCTCTGGCTGAATGATTAAAATGGATGGTTCATGTAAACAGCTTCCTTTACCCAGTCCCCGGAGACTTGCATCTGACCTTGGAGACTTTAAGTATGGTATACAAAATGTTAACACTTGCTCTCTCACCAGTTTCTCTGATCCACAGTTATTTTTATTTACTTCACAGTGGTAACTGAATGCACTTTCTTTTAAAGGGAACAGGACAATCATGTTATTCCAAAAATAGTCTGTTTTCAAATGCAATTTGTATCTAAACATTAAACAACATTCTCTCCCTCTCTCACACATACACAGAAAACACACTGGAGTCTTCTGCTTTAGGAGCTGTGTATCCTGCTCATAATATACACCTGTACACCATGGTGTTCGCAAGCCCCCAGAATGCACTCCAGGCCCTGCATCACCACTGCAAAATCTCAAAAAGGGACTTGGTTTAATATCCTGGCTCACATACGCAAGTGATTAGGAAACCAATTCTCACCAAAGGTCTGCCAGCTCTGCAGGGTTTCACAGCGTGACACCGCTAGCCATGCAAGGGTGCTGTACTCCCGCTACCTCAGGCACACCTGAGACTAAGCTAGGAGCGAACACTCTCTTGCCTGGAGAAATTCTGTGTCTGTAGTAGTCTTACGGTTGTCATTTACTCCTCTCAACCACCTCAGTATTTTAAGACAAAAGACAGATTAGATTTATCAGGCTGGTGATCTCACTGACAGTGGATCAATATTCTAGGAGAGCAGCAAGCAAATACTCCTAGATGCAGGCAATCTCGCCTGCTGCCTCCAGGGAAGCTTCTTCCTGAAGCTTTCAGGTTGGACACATGCCTCTAACAGCTGATACCGAAAGGATACTGGGCACAGTGACGATGTGCATTGCACTGGGGACTTCTTAAGCAGACAGTAATTTGGCCCATGCGTACAAGATCAATAAGAAACGTGTCGTAGATCTGTTATGTTTCCCTGGGAGGAAACCCTGAATTTCCAGATGCTGTCTGATACATAACAGGAATATCAGAACAACAGTGGACAAGGTCAAATGTCCACGCTTATTCTTTTAGATCTCAGTGCTGCTGCTACTGACCATGGGTGCTTCTGACATGTCTGTTCCTTCTCTGCGAGGGTCCAGAATTACACACAACTGACTTGTTTTCTTTCTTCTCTCTGAAAGGACCCAGATGGTAGTGCATGGTGATAGCTCACACGCCCTGAGGGGTGTCTCCTTGTGCGTGGCACCAAGCAGCTCTATTTTTTCTCCTTTTCATCACAGAATAGCACAGATCGCAACTGCAAGGACTGCACAATCCACACTAGAAATATGACTACTGCCCAGCCTGTCTGGCTTGTCTGGCTTCCTGCATTTGGGCCAGGCACACCAGTAGAAAATGCGGAAGCTCAGGGAGGTGTCACCTTGCCGCCCTCAGAGCTGCAAGCACAAGCCAAGAACCCGTGGGGACCCCACAATAATTCAAATCCATAGCACAGCCAGAGACTGTTCCCCATTTGCAACTCTGGAAAGACACAGTAACGAGGTGACACCACACAAAGCCTCATTTGATACAAGCAAGTGTGAAAACGGACTCTCTTCTTAATGGGGCAAGCTTTTAAATGGAGGAATCTCTAGGCTGGAACTCACTTATTCTCTGCCTTGGTAGGGCTTGAATTCACTGCTTTTTGGAGCATACTGCAAACCCTTTCCATTTAGCTAAGCTTTCCCAAAGGCACAAAAGGAATAAAGCGATGGCTGGCAAAAGCTGATGAGGATTGGGAACTTGAGGAAAATTATTACTTTTCACATTACAGAAGCAAATGTGTTTTTACAACTGTACATTCACATATACATGCCAGAACATGTGTGTTTTCAGGGACTTTTTATTAAACTGAAAAAACCCAAAACCAGGTAAAACCATTTTCCTTACAAAACCCACATACGGCTCCTTAAAGCATCCTGTTGCTTTTCTGATCGTAGCTGCCATGTGATGCAGCTGAACAGACCTGAGATCTAAGACACTCTCTTCACTAGTCCAGCCCAACTGTCAGAAGGTTTGAGCTTACTGTATAAAATGTGTTTATTAAAGAGGGAGATACTGAGTGATTCCCTGAAGGAAAGCCCATAAAAAAAAAATCACACCACAGCTATGTCCAGTAATAAAATACTATGTGTTGCTGTTAGTATCTTATCAACAAGTCCAAGAGCCTCATAACATAAAAATGCCTCAGAACTAGAGTCATCACTGAAAATCAACAGCACTGTTAAGGGACTCCTTCCTTCAACCTGTGGCTGCCTGGACATAACCATTTTTTTTCCTCTGGTCTTTTGTGTGCATTTAACTAAGGCTCATGTGTTCCAAATTGCCCTTTTTTGGCCTCAAGCCCCTGTAAAACTCAGCTTTGCGGTTCCAGATGCCAGTCAGCTGCTTTGACTCCAGGAAGCTAACGAGCTTTTAGCTTCCTCCCAGCTCAGTCGTACAAAACTATCTGCAGAGAAAAGCTTACTGCAAAAAGAATCACGCACTGGTCCTTGTCTCCAGATGCCATTTAAGTAAATTTATTTTATTAAAAAGATTGACATTATTCAGAACTGTTTAGATGTTGAACAGCTTCATAAACTTATTGTCAGAAAACCTCAGCACGTAGGGGAGCACAGAAAAGGGGAAGAAACACTACAGAAGACAGCTGCAAGGCAAAAGAAAAAAACCTATGTGGTAATGCTTATTTAGTTAAAACATCCGCACACTCTCAGACATTAAGTACTGAGTTATGCAAGAAGGGTGGAAAAAGCACAGGAAACTCTCACCTCTGCAGATCTCCTTTCCTATCTCCAAGACAGATTGTGTGAAATGCATGATCACGAGGCTGGGCATGGTCCCACTGTGCCCTCCCCTGCTGTATGACTTATACCGGACGTAGTAGGCCACTAAATAGAAGCTCATATGGGGGTATGGAGTGAAAAACAGGCCACAGGGCTATGGAGTGCAAAGCTGTAAGATCCAGCATCAGGTGGGAAGCAGCTGTCGGACAGGAGAGCTCTGTGCTTACCCCGCCGCGAGGTGGTACTGCAGAGCTGGCAGCTACGGAAAGGCAGCAGCCAGCCATTCCCACAGCCCCGCTGGTGCTGGGGGGCAGACTGCAGTGAGCAGCCTCTGCTGTGCCTGGATGCAGTGGCCACGCTCCTCCAGACCTCCGCGGATGCTCTTCGTCTCCACCAGGCCCGTGGCGAGTCAGGGCGGGGGGAACCCACAGCACCTTGTGGGATCGGCCCTTCTCTGCCTTTATGCACTGGGGTGCTGGCACTGAATCTTACCCAGCAAGGCAAAAACAAATCCTCCATTGCTTGGGAATTTCCAGAAATGAGATTGCTTTGTCAGGTACGGGACTATGGGGGTTTCCACTGACTGCGCTTCAAAATGCTGTCCTGCTGCAGAGGGACTTTCTGCTCTGGTTTGAAAGCCTGCACGCTCCTGACAGGCATGTGGATGTATCAGCAACGGGCACTGCTTAGAGCTGTGACAGACAAGGATCGACAGACTATATTTCCACTTGGGCTGGCACCTGTCAGGTTCTCCCCTTCGCAGCCTGATTTTTATCTTCAGTGCCAAGGGAAAAATAACTTCAAGGAAAAACCCCAGTCTTTCAGAGCTCATACACACTGAACGACACTTGGAAGACAATCTGAAAGCTTCTTTCTGGGTTACTCATGCTTCATGAAGTCTACTTATACTTCCACTTCTCATCATGATTTTTATCTAGT
Organism: Steatornis caripensis; assembly: GCA_013398225.1. Classification (NCBI taxonomy): domain Eukaryota; kingdom Metazoa; phylum Chordata; class Aves; order Caprimulgiformes; family Steatornithidae; genus Steatornis; species Steatornis caripensis. The sequence continues at coordinate 206,393 of VZSC01005242.1, read as the reverse complement.
CTCATAAATGGTCATAAGCCATTACACAGGTATTTGCTTATTCACATCAATTCAGCTGCTTGTTAGAGGCCTGTCTGCTTAAGGCAGTGAAGGGCAGCAGAAGTCCACAGCTTGAATTCCTCAAATAAGAAGGAAAAGTGAATCTGTCTGTTCTCCAGTGGATCTACCCTCACAGAAACATCAAGCGCTTCAAAATATTTCCCAGTAGGAAGGAAGTATTTGGATATAAACAACTAACCTTTTTTGGGGAAAGGTTATCAGAATGCAAGCTGAGAAGCAGCTAGCAGGTCCAGTCTCAGCCTAGAGAAACGGAAAGTCTGTGTTTCCTAATCACCAGGACTGATACTGGAAGTCTGTTTGGTTCATTACGGGCCAAGTCCTGTAATCTTGCCTTTATAAGCATTTTATAAGCAAGAGCCATATGGAAAGGCTCCCTCATGTTATTAAATAATTTATCATACGCCAACTCAAACACTTCCTCCAATGCTGTTTGTGTCCTGAAACTGCTAATTAGTTCCTGCTACAGTTTCCAAAGTCAAAAGTGCGTTTGAATTCCTCTGTTTCATGAAAGCTGCCACACGCACCCAAAGGCAGTCCAGTGCCTCTAATCTGTCTCAATTACAGTCACTACGCTGCTGTCAGGCAATTCAAGTATCTCCCAAGCATCCCAGAAAAAAGAATTTGATGTTTTCAATGTCAAATAAATGTCAGGCCAGAGTGGAAGCAGCACAGGTTTTCAAGGTACAGTATTTGGGTACTTAATTCTCGTGAATTTCAGCATAAACTAGACACCTTAATGCCTTCCAGAATAGAGATTTTCCACCCATCCTCAAAGCACCACATCCAGACAGGGGCTACTGATGGTGAGAGGCAAAAGAAGATGCTGCTGCTGTTCCTTCCGCATTTGAACTGGGATGCACTGGGATGTACCAAATTGAAGGTGTGGAGTGAAGGGGTACTCTGCTCCTTTCTGCCAACCATTCTCTGCAGTTTTTTAGACAAAAAAAGAAGAAAGTTTCTATTAAATGTAAACATGTCTGCTGTTTGATATACTGACTGAGTATCTGATAATCACAGGCAGAACTGACACAAAACCAGCTTTGCCTATAGAATTACAAGTTTCCTGGAAATGGATCTTGCTATGAAACTTAAATTTGGACCAAAACACAAGATAAGACAACATGATCTGGAGATATGTAGCTTTCTGAAGCCTTAGCTGTCCAAACATACAGACATTTTACAACCACAAATAAATCTATTTGCAATTAAAAAAAAAGGTTAGTGCCTCAGCTTGTAGCAATGAACGACACAGTTGAAATGAACACAGGAAGCACAGCAACATTTTTCAGGAGGCAACAGGGGAACATTACACAGGATCCAACTGCAGAATGGCCCCATCTTTTCCATCCTACAGGCATGACCCGCATTCACAAACCACCAGGAAGTCATACGAGAAATTTTACAACAAAGCCACAGCAGACACTACCTCAAAGCAACTCTGACAGCTTCTTTGAAACCACTTCATCACTGTTAAAATAGTGAAAAGATCCCTAACCCAATAGCCACTTTGTTTAGGACAGTTTTCAACTTCAATACAGCTTTCTTATGGTAATATTATGCAATTAAAAATTGAGCTTAAAACTACCCATGTAAAAGATTCTAAGCAGAAGCTGACATTTACTGTGGAGGTTGTTCATGCCTATAGAAAACTCTGAAAAGGCCAGTATAAGTGCAAATAAGGTGAGATACTTCCTCAAGAGTATTGAAATTTCCATCATGCTTCAAGCTATACCCACTTCCAATCATTCATACATGCAAAGCAGTGTTCTGAATGCCCTGATGGCTTCTCATGGGCCACCCGAGTCCAAAGCTGGATCTAGAAACAGGCCTCCACACTGCAGGGAGATGAGTGGCACTAAATTTTAAGTGTTTCAGGGAAGCTGGGATCCAGCCCCACAGAAAAATGCCAAACAGTTTAATTTCAATGGGTTTAATCTCAGCACTGCTTTCAACAAGCAGGTATGTAGGATTGCTTTAGCAGGTGGGTTGGACTAGATGATCTCCAGAGGTCCCTTCCAACCCCTACCATTCTGTGATTCTGTGATTTGGAAAGGACCTGCTTGTTAGGATCTCGCTATTAAGCAAATCGTTGCAGATCTAAGTCACACATGCCTTTATGAAATCTTAAGTTTTAGACACTAGCACTGACCAGAAGGGAAGTACTCTCCTGGAGGCAGCACTCGTGTAGTTGAATAAATTGGATTAGGTCTCATGCTCCTAACACCCACACTTTCTCAATTCCTTGAGAAATCCTAAACACACTGCAATGCAACTAACACCTCAGTCATCCTTGACACTTCCCATCCCTCCCCTTACCCATCTGCAAGTTGCTTTTTGTGCTCTGCAGTGATCGCTAGCACGTTTTATGACTCGATGTGCAAAGCATCCCCAGAGGGGGAGTGAGAAACCTACATTTCCAAGGAATGCAGACTTCCAATTTTGTACGTGTTTAAAGGTCATTGGGGACACTCCAGTCAAGGCAGATCCTTTCTCTAGATCTTATTCTTGTTCCCTCACATTTTGAATGAGTCTTTGGAGACGCTTTTCTTGCTCATCATTTTTAAGCTCTCAGCAGGACAAGATGCAATTATATGCTCACTCACGATTACAGATTTGCTGGTTGTGATTTTAGAGGTCTCAAAACAAAACTCAGCAGATTAAATATTCTTCCTGGCTTCATATGAGAGAGACAAGAAGAACCGATATTTCCAAGTGCAGTGGGCTTGCTACCTGACTTGTTAGCATAAGCCAGCAAGACAGACATTGCTTTAGGAATCTGGAAACCTCATCTCTGTTCCCAGCTCTGCCACTGAAATGCCGTGTAACTGCACAACTCACTTCAGCAGTCCGTGTCCCCCTCTCCCCTCCCACTCTGTCTTGCCTATCTAGACTTAGCCTGTTCAGGTAGACTGTCACAGTGTGTCAGGTGTTTACAGTTTACTGAGGCTACTGGTAAAAAAAGAGTATGAAGTTGCTCTAAATGTCTCCTACAAAAGCAACAATATATGCAGTAAAGTAAGGAGACCCAAAGGCGTGCAAAACATCACTGAACCGGACATGAGGTGGAAGGATTGCTCTTCACATACCCTCCTTCCACACAAGCCTGAATCATGGTCTATTCCTAAACAGACAGGTAACATTTCATGCTATTACAGACCTCCTTCCGGTTTTCCCTACGACCAAGACTTAGAAAATTCAGGGCTGAAACTAATGGTCTGAGAGGCCGAAATAAAAATGCTCTCCTTTCTACCACATACTGATCAACATTCACGCTGATCACCTGAAAATGCCTGGGTCAGCAATCAAGCTCTCAGTGGGTTCAGAGCAATGAACAGTTGGATTGACATTGCCTTCCAAACCATGCAGAGGTAAGATTCCACCCCCTTTGGCTGACAGGTAAATTTAAGTGTCTGCTTTACAACGTAAAATGCCTGCCTTTCAATTCAAGGTCATTTTTCTTCAATCCGCAGTTAGAGGTGTATGGCACATTAGGTCATATCATTCCCCTGTCATGTTGGAGAAGGGGGGAGCTTTTAAGCCTGTGCAGAGCACTCAGGGTTATGGAAATAAATACGGCTTTATATAGCAGCTTTCACATTCAAGATATCTCAAAGTGGTGTACAAAGTAATGAGTCAGCTAATAGGATTGCAGCAGCTGTGTAGGTAAACACACTGGAAATTAATCCCGAGAAAACAGAAGTCTTAATTTTTTGATTGTCTTTATTTGCTTTTCTGCAAAACATGACTGCAGGGCCAGTCTAACTAATGACTATCAGTGAATTCTGCAATTTAGAATGTGCAGGTTATCTGACGCTCCAGTTTATTTTAATTTTCCGATTAACTCCATGATTAAAGCTCTCCATTAACTGTAATAAATACTGTTCAAGCGAAAGTGGAAAAAATGCTAGACACCTTACTGCATGTACCTCCCCTGCCTTGGCTGCATTACGAGGAAGGCCGCCTTGCCTCATCTCTAGTACCTCAATTTGTGATTAGTTCAGAACCACACAACTACTTCATTTTCATTCCCCCTTCTCCCCTCCATCATTAGGTGCTACAAGCAGACCCTCAAAGATCGATGAATGTTATGTTGTGAGAACTCCACGGTTTACTGTGCGAGCACCAGAGAAAATACATATTATAAGTAAAAAAATATTTGTCTTTTAAAAAAGCCATACCTTGGGGGGGAAGATTAAAAAGAAAAAGAAAACCTCCACAAAAATCAACCAATCTGAGATCTCCCAGTTGATGCATTTTGTGTACGTATATGCTCCTTTCCCAGGTCCCACGGGGCAAACGGGCTCTCGTTCCTCTTCCCATCTGAGTTACCTAGCTAGCTGTCATGGATTAAGCTGTTTTGGAAAAACGCTGTCCCTAAAAAAAAGTGCTGGTTTTTTTGCAGACAGACTTTTTTTGGCTGACTTTCTAATCAGTTAACATGAGCCACACAAAACAACCAGGTTGAAAGAGAGTGTGGGAGGTCACGCGGGCCAGCTTCCTGCTCAAAGCAGGCTCAATGCAGAATTTAGACCACGTTATTTATGGCTTGGTCCAGTCAGGTCTTGGAACCCTTCAATGATAGAGAACCCTTCAAAATCTCTCTGGGGAACCTGTTCCAATGCTTAATTACAGGGCATTAGCCTGCATTTTTGTGGGCAAAAGAATACCAGACGGGACAAGCCAGTGTATCCCAGACAGATGCTTTAAGAAAGATTCAAGAGATGTCTGTCTAGCATTGAGTTTTGAAAGGATCTGAGTCACATAGGCCTCTGAGAAACCTACTCATGTTCCTATTACTCCTAAAGGCACAGCCTTCATAACACTCTCCCGGAGCTATACCTACTTCCTTTACTTATGCACACACTGTTTCTGGAAATCTGGCAAGGGATTTAAATCACACTACACCATTTGTCTGCCTCAGCTGTTTTGAAACTTTCTGCTGTTCTCTTAACTTGTCAAGTAGCTTTGTCAGCAGAACTTTGCTACCGTACTTTTGATGGACACTAGAGACAACCGTAACTTTGTGCAACAAGGTTTTTGTAATTGATTATGACATGAAATTTCACCTCTAAATTCCAACAGAAGCTCAGTTCCTCTCCCTTGCACTTCACAGTAATACCGGCTAGGTAATCACGACTACTTTCTGATTCGCACCCCTCTTCAAAGTATCATCTCATTTTTATGCTTATGCTAAAAGGGGTGAAAGTCTCTGAGCGTTCATTGTAGTTTTTTAACCGAAACTGAGTGAAGCGACATGGCAGAAATCTGACACAATGCAACCGCGATGGATGGAGTTCTTCACTGCAGTGACTAAGTCCCAAGACTAAGACAGTTGCAGTTATGTGGGATAAGCGCCTCCCCACCAGCTCCTACGTTTATTCCTGGCAGGCTTTCTTGGCACATTCTCATTTTATAAACAGTCCTTGAGCAGCATCTGTATAATGAGCTATGCTCTGTAATAACAGCCATTCTATTTTAGAGTAACAATTAGAATTGCTTGTACAATAGAAATGCTAAATGAGACATGCAAAAACATGTACACAAACCGAAGGGTGGGGAAAGAAGAGTATTAACCGTTCTTAGCTGGGGCAAACAGTACACAGGGAAGGCTATGAAAAGAAAAACACACGACTGACAACTATCACTTTCCAACACTAACTATTTTATCATTAGAAATGTTAGCCAAGTATAAAGCACATGAAAATCCAATCAATCAGTGGTTGGAGGGTTAAGATCTTGCATTGCCAGAGAGCACACATTGCTGTAACTAAAGTAAGTGTTGTAGCTGGGCTGTAAAACTGGCCAAGGTCTTGAGTTTTGTATTGGTTTCTGTACATGCCTATCTATACAAAGCATCATAAATAATACAGTTGAACTTCTTCATAAAAATACACAGGAAGAGTAATGTGCATAGCAAGAATACAAAGCAATTCCTAGTATTATATATTTTCAGTATACTCTCAGCCACGTGAACTCCTCAGTCCAGTCACACAATATCGCATTGGGGCAAGTCGCTACCATCCACCTTTAACAGAAGTTATGTTTTTATTTAAATTTTCTATCAGTGTGGTGCTAGCAACAGTTGTGACACAACACTTTGGCAGAATTTTGCTGTTTTTACAAATGTATGATGTACACTCCATTTGCACTAGTTATCACAGCAGCAGTGAAAGCACTAGTGATTATTCTAGTGAAGGCAGGGGAAGTAGCAGACACTTCATGAATGAGTTCACTATAGCCCTGGCATCTGAATGCAATTAACTCACCTAAGGCCACTCAGCAAGTCAGTAGCAATGCTGGAACAGGAAAATGAGACTTTCTTACTTCCAGCTCTCTCTTTTGCTGAAGCTCCAGATCACCCCATCTCCTTAGTAGCTGCTGTAATTACCATGTGCTTAAGTGGAGTTCCTGCTGTTTAGTATTTCATAGGCTACTTTATTAAGCAAGTATAGATAGGCTGTTATAGTTTAACACTGTATAACTACACGAGTAAGTCTCATTTTCTGTGCATTTGTAACTTGGCTACAAATTCACATCAAGTTGGAAAGGGAATTTACCACCTGGGATTCTTGTCTTTTGAAGCTACTGCTAATTTTATAATAGATCTATATTCTTGGGTGTCAGCCTCAGGAAGAAGGAGCTGGAAGCTGGCTACTGGAGTTATTTTATAGTCCTGTAAGAGCCACAGGTCAAAGAATCTAAAGGTGGAGAGGGAGAATAGTGTCTCCAACTGCCATCTTTTCCCCTCCACGCACTGAGGAAGACTGAACATTAAAGAACGTAAGAGAAGGATAAAGAGGAGAACTAGTTGTGGATGTTCATTCACTATTTCCAGGATAACCAAAGTACCTTATAGGTAAGTCAGATTTTTCTCATTCAGAAGGAAGAGTTTGAAACAATTCAGAAAGGAACCGGTCTTCCTAAATCACCTTGCATGTGACTCCTAGCCGTTAAGACAGACGTTGAAAACAAAGGGAAAAGGAGGGGCTCTACAGGCAAGCAATTTATAGCAGAGCCAAGAAGTTATGGACAAGAACAACTACCTTATGACGTCATAAAGGGCTTCACGTTCTCAACTCTGTTAAATTATAGAGGTGAATGAAATTCTCATATCACTACAATCAGTCCTCCCACCTCCCCCTCCCAGCAGTTGTTTCCCTCTGCTCCCTCAGGTTAAACTTCAAAGCTACATAACCTAAAACTGAAAAAGACATTCACACTATGAAGTGTCCATACTGGGGGTGGGGAGGTGTTGGAGGCATATAACTATCACAACTGAAATTTCTTCTCCAGTTCACATTGGTTATATATCCCCTTCACAGAGCAGAACTCTTCAAGTTCCGAACTCAAACCTTCCTGACACAAAAAGTAAATCTCCCTTAACCGGGCAGTTTATAGGATAGTCTAGTCACACAAACACTGTCCTTCCCCTTACTAAAGCTACAAGAGCTTTTCTGTTCCACAGATGCCATTTCACCTCTGCCAAGAATCTAGTCTGCCTCATCTGTAAATACAGTTCTTGCCTGGATGTCCCCACGGACGAAGCAAGGGACCGGAAAGGATGGCTCAGAGCTGCAAAGCTCTCAGAAGTGAGAGCGCAACGATTTGACAAACACGGTAGCAATCACCAGAACGCAAAGCCAAAACTATTCTTCACATTCCTGAGCAGACAGATAACACCAGAGTAAGAGTTGGTCCTGTAAGGGTCTCAAGTTCCTCTCACATGATTTGGTGGAGTAACTAAACCCTATACAGCAGAGCTGTCAAAGTCTCAGCAGCATTACCGTACACAGTTACTGTGCAGGGTTTCAGTTATATGCTTCACATTTCTCCCATAAAAATATTTGTTTCCTCACAGTCTCCAAAGTCAGTGTTGTAGGACAGAATTGTATTAACAAGTGAAAAGAATTAGCAGCAGAATTCAGGAAGGTCATACATGTTTGAAAAAACGTTGAACTCAGAGTCCTTATCAATATTTGAGTACTCCTGAAAAAATAACTACTACAAATACACAATATTAAATGGCTACATGAATGCAAGTGATCACACCCACTAATGATGGCAGTAAAACTACAGATAAGGCAGACATGCGTCTTTCACCTCAAGACAATGCTGATCCTAAGACAACGCATGCATCCCTCAGTGGATAACAAATTTATCTAGTGGTTGACAAACACTACAAACAGTGGTTACCTAAGTAACTACTGAACTACAAACTTCACTTGTATCACCCGTACATCGAGAGAGCTAAAGGGATGTAGCACTTTAAGAAAACCACATTTGGCCTACAAATGAATAGTAACGTAACAAACCAAGCAGACCCTAAGAGAACCTTGGGCACTCAGTGATGTTCAGTGATACAGCTCCCCACAAATGTTTGCTGACTCCTACACAACAGAGTAGTGCTTGTTTTATTAAATGCAAAACAGAGTAGTGCTTGTTTTATTAAATCCATATTCCAGCAACATAATGCAATACAAAAGCTTAACTGCCCTTTACGTGTTTGCCAAAGTTCTGCTGCAGCAGCATGCACCAAGAAAAGAGCCCAAAAGATTTTGTCTAGTTGCTGTTCATTGCATTGCATGAGAATTTCTCACTGTGGGTACCTGTGGGTAAAACACGCTATATGGGGAAAATCTGCTGCTTTAACTGCTCAGCTAGTTCAATACCTCTTAAAAACAGTCTGGATTTGTTTTGGTTTTTTAAACCTTATGTCACTGAGTTACGAAGAAGGAAACAGAGATCATTCCATGGACAACAGCCTTCAAAGTCCAAGCTGTCCAAGGTTTACTACCTGCACAAAAGCAACAAGGAAGGAATAACCCTTAAGAATTCTGCTAATGATTTGTTTTATGCAACATCTGTGCAGCAAGATGAGCTTATCACAAGACAAGACTGTGCATCTCTAACTACCAGGACTGCTTTAGCAACCAAGTCCAGCAGCTCTGCATTGGTATGACACAAATTTACCCTGAAGAACCGACTGATCCTGGCAAAAGGCAGCAAGAACCGAGAACAGCTGGTGACAGGGAACATCGTGACAACGAAGCACTGTTTATTCAACAGGTTTCAAAGTCAGCTGTCCTTGAAAAGTGATGCAGACCCTTCTACTCATTCCTTCTCTCCTGTCATGTTGGCCTACATAAAACTTCAAGCAAGAACTGCAAAACATTTCTAATCACGTACAATCCTATAGCAAGCTTCCTTTTAGGTACCCTGAAGTATGTACTGGGACTAAGACTGGGACAGAAGGCAAGGAAAAACACCCTGTCTCTGCAGATGAGTCATCACCACCCATCACTGCTCACCTCACCTGGAGTATGCAGAGAACTTGTCTTGCCTGTAAACTTTGTAAAAAAAACTGTAAAAAGAACAACATCTACTTGAACGATTTTCTGTTTTAAGGAAGTTTTATCAAGTTAACTATTGGAAACAGAATTTTGCACTCCATTTAAAAATCGATGCTGACTAACCATTAAACCCTCTCCGTATCTGACTCATGCAAGAAACACACACATCATGAAAACACAGAAGGTGTCACAGCGTGTCAATATAGGCTACAACTCCTAAAGGCTTAGGCCAGTCTACGTGAAATAAAAATCAATCATTGTTCTATACTACACTTGGTATTAGTTCAATTTGCTTGAGTTGTCATGTTAAGAACAACAAGAAGCTATTTCAGACTCATTCTTTTCATTGGAAAAATGTATGTTAAGGCAGAAACAAGAAAAAAAAAGGCGTAATAGTACTCGTGGACCTCCAATTCACATTCCAGCTGCATCTCTCCGTATGATTTTTTAAACTCTTTAGTTTCAACCCTAAACTTACAATTTATGGTCTGCATAATCAAATTTAACAGAAACACAAAGATCACCAATAAGAGTTTCCACCTGCAGAGCACAGCTCAGCAGGCCAGGAATCAACCCACTGCCATGTTTCAACACAGCTTAGAACAAACAAGTGGCTCAATGTAAGAACTGAAGAAGATTATGACAATAAAAGCAGAGTGTTCCAGAACAATTAGCAGTCAGCTACGGAAAGAGTGTGTACACAAGAAAGTGAAAATCCACAGATGCCTGCTCCGAATTCCTCGCAGATGTTGGGAAAAAGAATGAGAATTTACAGGCACTGGGCTGCAGAAAGTTTGGCAAGGGCAGGCTCCATATGGGAATTTTCCTATTCAAGGCAATAAATTTTCTCTGACTCAAAGCACTAGAAGACAGATGAGAAATCTTTCAGTGCTTTGTAAATTACGAAAAACCCACGGGACCAAAATGAACACTCTACTTAGTAAAGCAACAGAAATACGAGATATTTAATAATTCTGATAGGAATTCTCAACAACGTGCGTGAAATACTTAAAAGATGTTAATACAAGAACATGTTACTTGCTCTCACAGAGGAGGTCTTCCCCGTCCCTCAATTTCCACTAGCAGGCACACGAGGGGTGTGGATGGTACCATTAATCAATCAGTTCTACTCACTTATTCACAATATGGTAATAAAAAATAATGATTGAAGAAGAGAACTGCAAAGGGCAGGAGAGTGCTTCAGTCAACTTGTAAAGATTTTAAGAAAGCAAATTAAACTGGCAGTCTAATGACAACAGCAGCTAATCTTAATCACATACCTAAGAGTAAAGCTTCAGTGAAGTTCTCTCCCCCCACTACATGTTGCCTTTAGCTGAAGACAAATTGCCCGCATTTTTGTAATCTACTAAGTTAAAGTCATTACCGTGACAGTGCCAGGAAGTCTAATTTCCTGGAGCAGTAACACAAAGATTTACAAGTGAATTTAAACACTCACCTTCTGGACTAGAATATCTATCATCAGCATCAGGCTACACGGAAAGTGGCTGAGGATTCCAGATAATAGAGAAAGAAGAAATTCACTTGCTGACAAGTTCACCCAAGATCTCATTCCCTACGTACACAGGCTGCTGACCAGGGTAAGTCTACACATAAAGCTGAGTTTTCAAATAAATTCAGCTTTTCCGTGAGGTCCTCACTGCAACAAAATAGACTTCTTCAACTACAAGCAGCTTTAGCACTAGGTCAGTATTTATGCTCGACTCTCTCCTAAACTTATGTTCCCATCAAAATGGAAGTAAGCTTAAATAATCAAAAATGGGAAAAGATAAACTAATAACCACCTTAACTGATTTAAAAGAGAGAATCCACGAGGCTCATCCACCAGGCTGAAATGTACCTGCACATGTCTCCTTACAGCTGGAAGCTTTCAACTCCCTAATGAGATAAACTGAAACCATAGCTGAACTTCAGCACCCAAAGCACCTAAGAGCATCTACTTTCATGCCATTAGACATCTGTGTGAATAACACTAAGCCTTGAGATTTGCTTCAACCAAATAGCACAGAAGTCTGGATTTAATTAGGAATAACCTGCTGATTCCATACAAAAAGCTGTTTTGCTTTTCTGGACTTTCTCCTCCAATGTTCCAGCACCGATGAACAGAGGCGGACAATCCAACACTTTCACATCAGGAGGATTAAATGTTACAACCTCTATACCATCTTCAGAGGGCTGACACATATCAGTGCTGATTCTTTTCAGAAAACCTTATCCACAGTCTGCCATCTGAGACACGGCTTTCTGCTGCACACATATGATTAATCCTGATCTTCCCCCCAATGCATGAGCCTCCTGTCACTATTCCTGCTCAGAAGTAAGTACTCTGTGAAGAAAGCAAAGGAATTGTACTACGCTATGTTTTTAATGCGCACACAGGAGAAATCAGCATTCGCACCGTGGTAGTGCAGAACACACTGCAGAGGAGACAGCCAACACCACTGTCAGTGACCTACTTTATATTGGGGAAGGGATTTCAGCAAGACTTCCCCCCGCCCCTTCCAGAAGCAGGGGTTTTTGAAAGTACTAAATTTAGGAAGGTCCTAAGGACAGCATTTATAATTTCTTGTCGGTGCTGTCCCCTTTTCATATGGCTCTATGCATGCTCTTATCACTACCCTAAAATTTATCCTCTCTCCAACTATCAGAAAAAAAATATTCTCCTTTCAACAAAGAGGAAACAAGAAGCCTCTCTTCTACAATCTTTCCTCGTGAGGACAGCAGTACTCTGGACACTGCCACAACATATATATTTATTTTTAACTATCAGATGAGACAGCTTCTGAAAGCACTGCAAGTTCTCCTGTCTGACATTATCCAGTTTGCCACAGATAACAACCCTGAACTGGAAGCTTTCCCCTGCCAGAATGACTAGCACATAAAATTATTAAAGGCTTAGAAATGGTTTCAGGGCTGCTCAAATGCTGTGCTGCAGCAAAATCTGATTTCCATTAAAAAACCAAGAGCAATCAGAAGAAAAGGAGACTCCAGTTCATCACTTTGAAAAAAAGAATTGCCTTCATTCATTCATTCTTCTCCAGGGCAAACAAATTCCAGGCAAAAAAAATTACTAGCATTTAAAGTAGGTTAATAACTCACAAGACCCTTCGGATTGTTCAGGATATGAACATGTTCCTAAGCGGTCTTGAACAAAGACTGAGAAAACCTCTGCCTCCCACACAGACACTAACTTGCCCCCACCCCCCAACCAGAAACTACGCAAGTTTCTGGTTTTATCATGTTCAGCTACAGGAGAGGCAGAAATCCTGCAATTCAAGTAATTTGGAGACCAAATGAAGTTTCCAGAATGATAGAAACTAGGTCTGAACTAGTTCACTGCTTCTAGTTCGTGGTTTTCAAGCGATCATAAGCACACTATCAATTAAGATCAGTGACCACGCCTAAGAATATTTTATAGGGAAATCATGTCCAGTTCTTGGAACCTCATCTTCAGATGCACCAGCTAAGCACCATGGGTGTGACTATAAGATCACAGGAAACTTAACACCACTGCATCCCAGTATCTGTTAACTATCACAATGTTCGTTTGCTGCATTGCATGAACAAATGTTATTACTGCAGTTTCATTTGCCCACAAAGATTCCAGTTGAAAACTCACTTTAATACGGCTTTAATAATACATGAAAGAGATTAATCTATAATTGTTGATTTTTGAAATAGCACTTCATTGTGTCACTCAAACTGAGTGCTTTTGATCATTAAAACTTGCATGATTTTTCCATCTTGGTAACGAGGCTCTGCTTCAGCTGAGAGCTGATCTCATCAGAGCCAATTATACTCTATGGCATAGATCTGACCAAAGCTTTTAAGAGTTTTTAAACTACAATTTTATTTTTCTTATCTTACCGAACAAGTCCTAGCAATGTTGTTAGAACCTTTAAAATCCAGGAACTCTCATGTAAACTAGATGCTTCGCAGAAAGCTACTAGTAAAAAAGTGAACAAAAAAGCATCACAATTTATTTTTTCCTCTTAGCACACAAACAAATAGTTTCTCAAGCCTTTTTCAATGTCAAAGGGCTTCTTTCAAAATGCTGTGGGGAGTAGTCTCCTGACCTAACCTAGCATGAGATATGTAGTCAGACTAAAAATCTATTCTGCTTAGATTAAATGGGGGTATCTCGAAGTTATCAAAGCCTCTTGAGGAGTGCGTGATTTCTAGCAAGTGAGTATGGTAACTGGCTGCGTAAGCTCAGAGAGGCAGATACATCTCCCATCAGATATGCCACAACACTTCTGCCATTAACAGAGACACAGGAAAGATTTTTATCTTAAAGGAAGCTATGCAGGATCCATTCCTTTGCAGAAATCCTTGATTTCCATGTTTTCCCTTTAGCGGAACCTAGATTCCAATCACATTTAGCCCTCTCTGAAATTGTACGAGTGATGCAGGAAGAGTTTAAAATTCTCCTTCTAAAGGATACTCGTGTAGTTTTGGGTATTCACAGATCATTAAGGCGAGGGTGCTGTGGGAGAGCTTTTCCTGCAAGGCTAGGTTGACAGGGTGGCACCGCAGTTGCCATGACAATGGCTGAATATTTGCAATGACATCGCACACGCTTCAAACGAAAACCTGTGCAAGTCTCAAAACACCATCTAATGGCGTAAGAAGTCTGACAAGATCCTAAATCATCCAAATCAGAAATCATCTGGTCTTCAATTAAGAAGAGCACGATGCACGCAGGAAGGGAATGCACATTGTTAAAGATTTCACCTCTGCCAGAGCTGAAATACAGAAGCTCAATGCAGAATTTCTCTGTGAACCTCCCGATTTCGGAAAACTACAAGTACTACTCACTACAGACAGGGAGGCACACTGTATTCAGGAGAAGACTGACTATGAGTAAAGACAAAAATTTGAACTCATGCCCTGCCCTCACTCTCCAATTCATTAGAACACCGAAGAAATGCAGAGATGCCAGGGAAGGGAAAAGGTTAGTGCTAAGTACACTCATCTAATGCATTTCACATCTCCTTACATTCACAGCTAGTGCAGGCAACTTGCAAATGGAGTTGTAAAGGAAGAGTGTGCACTCACCCCTCTACGGAGTTACAATCACTTATCACCAAATCAGATGAGTTTCTACAAGATTCCACTCATTTAGTGGTTATATCCAGTATTGAATACTACGTAACAGCAAGCACTGACACATCTATTATTTCAATTAACTGAATACAAAAGAAAGATCAACGCGATATGCTCGTGTCTCGAGTTCCTTTAAGGGCCTCCAGCTCCCAGGCTGCTTGTTATTTCCAAAACCACAAATGTTAGCATTACCTTTTGCTGCTTCAGACCGCTTAGGCAAATCAAGTGTATCAAAATTCCTGTCCAAATCTCCATTCTTCTTTCCTGTGCAAAAAAATAAGATAACAGATGGAAAAGAGTGTCAGTATACTGACAGGTAAGTTACTGCCATGTGCATCTACAAGATGAGAGAAGATACAGACTCAGAATACAAATCACAGACTATTACCCGTATTTATACGTATCTGACTTGCAATCCAGCTGCATAGCTGTGGTTTTAGCATGAGCAACTTAAGGACAAAAATCTGTGCTACTTTCAGGTTGATCCGCAAACATGCTTAGCACTAGGATTTCAGTGGGTCTTAAGAGTGTTTAAAATCTTGGAAAATTGTGCCATTTCCCTTCTTGGCAAAGCTACACCCCTCCCTCAGAAGCCCAGTATTTGTTGTTTTCACAGAGGAATCTTGATCTGAAGCTTAGTTGAGGCAGAAACTGAGCAGCAGAGCGATACACAACAGGCTTGCTTTGCAGCCTCTATTCTCACTGCGGCGATCAGGCAGGAAGGCCTAGATTTAATATACGGTACAGGCAGCAGCCAACAACTTACCCTTGAATCGCCCTTCAATCAATAACATGCCATTTTGACTATTTATTAGAAACTAATGGAAACCATTCCATACTCTTGCTAAAAGACAGTTTGAAACCACTACATCAGCTTTAGTTTATACAGTTCTTCACATAAAGCAGAACAAAACCTGGACTTGAGTTTTAGTCAGGTTGGGAATTCAAGATTATCTAAACAGCTGGGGAGGGA
Source organism: Steatornis caripensis (assembly GCA_013398225.1). Lineage (NCBI taxonomy): Eukaryota > Metazoa > Chordata > Aves > Caprimulgiformes > Steatornithidae > Steatornis > Steatornis caripensis. Next base: position 190,886 of record VZSC01005242.1, on the reverse strand, counting down.
AGGGTTAGTTTTCATCCCCTCCTCTCCCCCCAAGGAGACACACTGCCCTGGGTGAGCCAGCACGGACCCTGTGGTTATGATAAGCAGGCACCTTGCCTGCCTGTCAGAGAAGTACTGACAGCAGAGAGAGAGGTTTTGAAGTGCAGGAATCTGCACGGCTTCTGAGGACAGCAGTGGACAATTTAGCTTTCCCAAATTATTTTGAGGGAGAAAGAGTTGTTTAGTCCCTCTCCCTCAAGACCATCGGAGGCAGGTGTGATGGACTGAATTCAGATAGCACAATTTAAGCTGCTAAAGGCGGCTGCTGAGCAGGGGACTCTACTAGGCTGTTAATAGAGGTTTATAGGAAGAGCTGAAAGCTCCACCAGTGAGGATGCTTAAAAAGCAAACAGGAAAATGGTCCTTGGAAATGTAAGATGGAGGTTAGTCTGCCTCTTGACTGGGAATAGGTCACAAAACAGGAAAGGCTAATCCCTGTCCTGTTATAGTGGGGAGCCGGTACGGCTTCTGGACAGTGAATTCAACGGGCCACTTCTACCTTTCCTCTTGACAAAAGGATAAAAATATGCAGTACTATAAAGAGAAGAAATAGAGCTTTTAAATACCAATAGGAATATTTAGAAATAACATCAAGAGGGGAAAAAAGCCCACGTCAAGATAGTATTCCATCCCCTCCCTTTCTTTGGAAATATCACACACTTTTGTTTTGAAATGCCAACACTGGATACCAGCCAATTCTAACTTCTGGGCAAAACGAAACATGCGTCTAGAAGTTCTGTTCATCTGAAGCAATTTTGCTTAATTAGATAAAGTATGAAAAAGCCCATACGAGCCTCCAAAAGGTCATGCAGCCAGGTACCATGACACTCCTTTGAAAGGTATCTTTTCTAAAGGAAGGCAGAGGAATTGGCTGCACTTCGCAGCCCTCCATCAAGTTTTCGCTCCATGAAAGCACCAGAAACACGTTGCTTGGGGAACCAAATACCAGAAAGAAAAAATGCTGTATGTTACCAAAGGACACTGCATTTCATAACGGCAGCTGAACCAAGTTACTGGCTGCAAACCCTTGTTGACCCTTAGAGCACTGACAGGAAAAAGCAGGGCAGAGGGAGGGGAGAGAAAAAAAAGCACTGAAGGAAGGAAGTCCGTTTTTAGGAAAGATTACAGACTTAAGGCAGCCCAATTACCAAAGTACCAAAGTACCAATTACCAAGTACCAAAGTGACTCCATCTTATTTACAAGTAGAAGAAACTTTTTTCACATGACCCTGAATTTCACGTCTCTGGTATTAGCTAGTTTAAACCTCAGAACATTTACTTGGAGAGTCAGACCTTATTCAACACAACTACTCACTTCTCTCTATAATTTAAAGGTTGGGGTTTGGTACTTCTATTAGCCCTGCAGAACTGAGACAGCACAGTAAGAGCTCCCTTCTTTCTAGTGCAATTTTTAGTAAACAGTATGTATTTGTGCACAACTTTTTAAGGAAGAGACTGTCCAGGAGAGCAGTGTTGGCTGCTACATCTTTTGAGCTAGCAATGCAGAAGCAGCTGCTGATTTACTAAACCATCTTTCATTAAGATGGCACACCCGACCTGTGCTCTGTGATCTTCAGTTGCTGTCTCTCAGTTTCTCGGCCAGATCATAAATACTGGCCGTCTTCTATGAAGCCTTTGCTGGTTTGTCTCAGCCCTCTGAGAAACTAACCCATCTTGCAGGCAAAACCACATCTGCTCAAACCAGAAGCTGCCAGCTGTTTACGAATGGAAGCAATTCAGTACATAGAGCTCTGACCAAGGGGATTTCAACTCTACAAATTACTTGTTTAATCAAATCGAGCAAGGGCCAGGTTTGCAAATACCCGAGGCACCTACGTTTTCCAGGGCTTTCCTATAGAGAGAAAGATGACCACGTTGTAAGAAGACTCCAAAAGAAATCCATCTAGAAGGCAAAGGTTTCAATCTGTGGCCCAGCTGGTACTTTCCCCATTTGCCTACTAATTGCAAATACAATGAGAAAACCAGCTTCACTAGCTCTGAACACCCCGCTTTGTCACTCAAGTCCATCAGTAACGCTGGTGCACAGGGGTGCTGCCAGCGACCACATCAGCAGCAGAAAAAAAGTTTAAGACCCTGGTTTCGTACATTTCAATTTCCACCCTTCTATGCATGCCCCTGCTCCCCAAGTTTTCCAGCCCAAGGTATGCCAGAGAAAAGACGATGCAGAAGCATGGCTCCAAACTTTGCCAAGAGGCAGGCAGCTTTGAACATGCCTGCTGACAGGTCTGTTTTATGAGACCTGGCTGTAGGAACTGGCACAGCACTCTGGTTTGGAAAAACGGCTTGACATGAGACTTACTTGTGCAAGATGTGTTTTACAGTCTCTGAAACAGTGGGATTAAAATTCTTTCCCTCTCCCCACCCCCCCTACTTTTCATTATGTAAGAAACAACCAAAACATGACCTTCGGCATTTCCAATCTGTCAGAAACTCAACACGGACTCCGAGGTGTGACCCAGCGTTACTAACCACTAACGTTTTTGATCTTCCTCAAACGTTGCTTTGCTTTACCAGATAATCAAGAAGCTATTCAGCTAGACTGTTTTTGCTGAAGGATTAATTACCAATCACTTACTTTCTGGTTTAAAAAAAAGAAGTCGAAAAGAAAGAGATTTTCGTAACACCCCCCTTCCTCCCCCGCCCCAGTCAGTACTGTGCTTGTTAATATACCCACTGAACCAGACTGCAGCCCAGCAACGGAAAGCAAGGGCTGAGCTCGTTCTTGCCAACATGCCCATCCTCCACAGGCTCACCAGTTGTAGTCCAAAATCAGTGTGTCTCAGAACACTACTGAGCACCATTTGTTGGGTGGAGCAATCAGATATGCCCCCCCCCAACATTTCTCCTTTGGCTTAAACTTCCAGAACCCTTTGATCTGAAGCAAGTGTCACAAACTGCCTGAAAATGACCCTGCCTTTACCCCTGTATCAGTCTCAGAATCACAGCGGAAGTCTCCAGGAAGTCCCACAGCCTTACTACTTCCCAGTCGAGAAGCAAGGGAGGCAAACTTTTGCCTCAGTCTTAAGTTTTACAATTGCAATTTTACTTACTGTGCTGGGATGAGAAATTCAAGAGCGCAGCGCCCGAGGCATTTACTGGGGGTAGCTTCATCGAGTTGGTCTGAGTGCCAGTAATAAAGACGCAGTAGCCCAGCGTGCATGCCCAAGCAGACAAAATACCAAAGATCCCTGAGAATACACATCCAAGCTGCTGAGCCTTCACGGCTACTGCTACCCAGACCAGCTAGCAAAGCTGTACTTTGATATGACAGGGTTGGTGAGGCAACTTGGAGACTTAGGTGTTCCCGCTCATGGGATTATCAGGCCAGTTACAAATCAATTCCCTTCCTGCACTTACACCAGGAGTGAATAAAACCTCGTCTTTTCTGTTCTCAGTGTGGGAAGACTAAACTGAAAATGCTCACTCAATTAGAGGATTTCCACGCCTACTGAAACGAACAGGAGGGTGCACTGGGGGAGCAGAGAAGGTGAACGAACAAGACCTTGATCTCAGCTCTTAGCCTTGCATGTAAAAGCTGAACAAAGCATATTATGGTGATGATGAAAAAGTATTGCAAAGACTCACCTTGATTGAACCACTCCTCTAATTACCAGAAAAGCAGCAAAAGAAAAACAAAAATTTACAGGAAGGAAGAAAATACAAAGGAACAGTCACAAAGAGGCAGAATTTCACAGAACAGGTTCAGAACCTGAGTATTACAAGAATACTACAGAACTTTCATCAGTTAAAAAACCAAACCAAAACAAGATATTCCACTTTCTCCCTTTTGTTCCTGCTGAAAAACGAGTCTTTGTCAGTACTGCTTTTTTTTTTTTTCTTCCTTTTTTCATTAAAAGAAAAGATATTCACAGAATTGAGGGGACAGAAGGGTGACTAGCCCTTTGCAGAGGTGTTTGAAATGCTATGATCAATGACCATGAAATAAAATAAAATAAACATGGAAACACTGCAAGATTAAGTGAACAAGACAGGGAGAGAATTTATCTATTTTGAAGTCCTACACTGAGAAAATTAAGGCAGGTTCAACCAGGTATTCACATAAATTTAACAGTTAGAAAAGGAAGTTTCTCTTTATGACTTTAAAAGAACATTTATTAATGGATTTTAGTTTTTTTTTTTTAACACAACAGTTGCCTGTCCCTCTCCATCCTTCTGATCTACATACTCGCAGCTGTGAGCTCAGCATTTTTACCAGTTGATTTTCCCCTAAAGAACACACGCTTTCAAAAAGGCACTGCAAAGGGGGAAAAAACACATTAAAATATACTTTGGAAATTGCCATTTCCTGCTGAACACACAGAGCCAAACCCAAGTTGTCACTGAGCGTCTGCATCACTCACTGAAATCCGTGGGCTCATCCTCAGTGTCAGATGATTCCGAGATCAGTTTGTCCAATAAGACATGATCAGATGCTTTGGCTGATAAACAGAAACTACCAGGGTGTACAAACGCAGAAGGTACGTGTAGGTCGGTGCCAGAGGAAACGGGCAGACACTTGACAGAGGACAGCCACCTGAGAGCGCTCTCTTTTCACTGTCATCAAGAGGATGATGACAGTTCTCAATGAGCACACTCCCCTCCTCCCACAGTGCACACTCACAGCTTTAGGTCTAAAAATGTTTTCACTGACTGTGTTGCTCTAAAGCAGCAAAACAACAGGGACCACAAGTGGCAGGGAACAGGCTCGAGTCAGCATGTGTTCAAGGTTTCCAAAGGCTATCACCCTGAAGTTTTAGTCATTCACTGTGAGACCATGCTGGCCAGGCAGGTAAAATTGTTTCTTCAGTTTTTCCCCCGGTCATTAAAAGATTCCCATCAATTTTTAATTTTTTTAAAACAGTGTTTAAATCTAGTTGATAACAGACTAGTCTGCAAAAAGAAGTTCACACTGTGATAACTTCCCTAACACATATGGAAACACATAACATTTTAATAACATGTACAGGTCAGATCAAAGGAAGAGTAACGTGCAACACACAGTCCGTCAAGTTCAAACAATTCTGTACGGGCTCTTCATGACCAAAACCTCCCACAGACCTGGCTATAAACAGTAAGCCAGGATGTGAGTACACATGAATGAGGAAAATGGAGCCTAGACAGAAAATGGAGTTAATTATCTCTGAATCCAGTCTAGAATAGTAATTTCTCTAAAACAACAAAGAAAACAGATATAATTTGAGTGTCTCTTTCTAAAGGATAGATGGAAGGAGGGTTACTGAGACTACTAATCCTCTCTTGTAATGAAACTCATTTGCAATACTCATGCCCCAGAGGAGAGAACAGGTCTAAAAGGCACTGACAATTAAAAGCTACAAAATCATGTTTGCAATTTAAATTACTGAAAGAGTGACAGAATTGGGAGGTTGTATGTTTTGGTTGTGAGTGGGAACGTAGGCTTTTAGTCTGTATTCAAATGTGAGAGACTGGAGGCACAGAGGAGTACGGACAGGGCTACCATGCACGGCGACGAACACATGCTGGCCTGGCTTCTAGAGGCTGTGACACATGCTACACAGCCAAGCAAACGGGCTAAGCACAAATTTGACAGATGCAAAAACACAGCAACACAGAGAAGAGACAGAACACATCCACCTTTGTCCAGCAGTGGTGTCATCTGTCAGCATGCACCACTCCTATTTAAAGCCAAACAAAACTATGGCAATCAGGGAAAAAATTCCCAAATACCTAGTAGTAATGCAACAAGGGGGATGAACACATGCCACGACACTACAAACACGTACCTCCGCAAGCCACATCATTCTACACCAGCACGATGAATGTGCTTGCGAGAGCAGGCCTGTACAGCAAAACGTACACGCAAATTCATTTCCAACTCCGAGCTCTGTGCAATACATACCTTTGGCTTTTTTTCCACCAAAACAACCGGCATCGTCTTTCTTCTTCTTCTGAGAACCTCCCATGCTTGTCATCTGACTTGCATCTGCTTCTTGGTACTTATCAGCTCCAGGGACCTCTTTGTGGACATGATAGGAAAGGTTCCGCATGATGCACACGCAGTTCTCCACAGACTGTTACAGAGAAATTTACGTAGTAAGTAGTATTGCATCCTCTTATTTGCAAACTGTTTTATCATACAGTGGAGAGTTTGGGCGAATTAAAAAAAAAGCCCACCTGCCCCAGGAAAAGAATGTAGCTTTCATTGAAGTCCCCTTAAATGAAGGTTCATTCTTGTTCTAAAACCAATTTTATTCTTCCAAAAAGCAAAGCGCTTCATAAGCGGTACCCATTCAAAACGAGAATTCTCTAATCAAAACCACCACCTGATCTTAGATAAAGAATACAATTCACCAAAAGATCTAACAACACAGTGGAAAATGATCATATAAGAATCTTATTTTAATACAAGCCTCTCCCACTCTTCCAGCCTTTACAATCTCCAAAGGGTTGATTTTATTACATTTTCTCTGGGTCAAAACCCAGGCCTCGTGAGGATTTCAATGAGAACACACGTCGTTCTGTAGTAATAGCTAATCCATAGCACATCAGGTTCTGGCAAGAGCAATGCTCTGTAGGTTGCAAAAGAAACCACCAGGTGGTTACAAAATCCAGTTCCAAAATTATCTGATTAAGTGACAGGGCTTTAGAATTCCCTTGTACAGTTCATCACATGGTGGGACTCAAAAAGAATAAAGTAACGATGCTTTGCAAGCCTTACTGGTGTGATAAAGTAATAGTATGCTCTTTCTCTTTTTTAAACATGTTAAACTTATGGTATTCCTTATGCATATAAATATGCTTTTAAGTGCCACAGGACGAGATGATGATACAAACAGATTAATTGAAGTCTGCAACTAAAAAAAAAAGTCCAATGAAAGTGCTGCAGGTCTGAAGACATATCTTAGTGTCTAAGCACTACAGTCTTTAGAGATAGTGCTAAATAAAGTCTTTAAAATGGGAACTAACTCCTTTGCTGGCACTGTGCGAAGCACAATACAATGGGACTAAACTCTGATTTGGAGATTGCACTTAAAAATGTCACTTAAGTAATCCAGAACAATAGCAATAATGTCACTGACAATATAAAGGACTACTCTCCCCACCTATCACAACCACCTCCCTTTGCTCACCTCATCAGCCATGTAAGGCAACACAGCAGCATCATGCTGATACCCCATTAGCAGTAGTACTGTGGACATCATGACAGACATGAGAGGCAGATAATTACTACATTTTCTGAGGCAAGCATAATACTCTTCTGATACTAGCAAATGGAAGTCAGATCCCAGTGCAATACTTCTGCCTAAATGAATGGAAACATCCATTAACTTTTAATACTCAAATTCACCTTATTGTCTGTATCCTTCTTGCCAACTGCAGACTGTAGAGCGTGAAGGAGGGCATCCACTAAGCCATCGCACTCTCTTAGTCTTCTGCGTGCTTCTGCTCCATCTGAACTTACATTCCTAACAGGAGATATTTAAAAGAAAATTTAGCCCTCTAACCTTCACCATAAAGTTGAAGGTGTGTCAATTTATACTACAATTATTAAGAACTCATTACCTTGGATGAACAATTTGTAGGCAAAGTAGTCTGATAAACCTATTAAATCTCAGTAAAATATGGGCAATGCACACCTGCAACTCCCTGAATCTGAACGAAAAGGGGGAAACAGTCACAGAGGTGCCTACAAACACATTTTTCTGAGCTGCTGGCAAGTCCAGTCATATTCCTTAAAGCGGACAGGATTTTTCAGAGCAAACAATATGAAAACTAAAAATTTAATTTCACAGCCAGAACTTTCAATCTGAAAAATACTTTCACCACTTGAAGAAAAAGATGCAAAATCACACTATTAATGCAGCAATATTAATGCCCACCAAAACTGAAAACGATTAAAAACAGGCGTACAATAAGCAGTACTTTGTTTAATCAATCTGCACGCAAGACTATTCTTCACTTTCTTTGGCTTCGCATCTGCTTCAAAGAAGCCAGGATAGAAGTCATCATGTACAACGGCTGTCTCCTTGACTGCTCAAAGTTTCTCCAAATCTGTTCTGTATTTCCAGCTTTCTGACTGGAAGTTACTGCCACCCAGTTTAAATCCCACGTGTTGACATTTAAAGCCCACCTTTCACACCGTGTACAGCAGATTCAGCCTGGCAGAAAAGCCTGGCTCAGTCACATTTAGAAATTAAAAGACAACAGTCGGTATGTTTATATGGCTTTACATTTCCCAAAACATTGCACATGGGAATGACCCAGGTGGAATATGCGAGACAGTTGAGTTGTTAAAGTTGCACATATCAATGACTATAGAAATTGTCAGAGGGGAGCTATGAGCTAGACTCACTTGTCTGGCAAGCATGCACACTACAGACTGAAGTCGAGCCTTGCATAAGCATCAACCTGCCATAACCCAATAAATAAATAAAACTCAAGTCAATTTTTCAAATGCTGTTTTTCCCTTTTTTTTGGTGGGGGGAGGGAGGGAGGACGGACAATGAAGTGACAAAATGATTCTTAATAGCGTTCACTGGCAAAACCTATATGGGAAGTTTTCTCAAAGCTGAAATGCACCAATTTTGACAACACAGCCAACATTTCAGCTGTCACGGTCTTTGAATTCCACAAACCCGTGTAAGGTTAGATCTCAAATGCTCAGGACACAATCATTACCTTCTGCTATCAGCATCATGCAGCCAGTTTTTCTTTTTAACTAACTAAAGGGACTGCCAATCTCCAAGTAATTAACAGATCAATCACGGTCCTCTCCCATGTTCCCCCAACACCCAGGCAGGCTGGTATGTTAATTGGATGACTAGGAAAAAAACCCGCATTTTCTCAGAGACCTCTCCAAATCTGAAGACACTTAATTGTGAGCTGGTTGCTGTAACAGCACATTAACTTTCAATTAAGACCACAAGTGAAATGCACAGATAAATGAATCCTTTCCCCAAACCCTAACACACAGCCTCAGCCTCTAGCAATGGCTGATACAAGGCAGGTAAAGTGGATATTAAAATATGATTCCACAAGATATATTGAAGAGAATTCTGCATGCTGTTTTTCCATCTCCAGTTGTACTCATCTTTTCACATCAAAAGCCTAAATGTGAACTTTACTGTAAAGCCTTTATGAAACTGAAATTAGAATTCAAATCATATGTGAAACCTTTCAGGAGTTACAACAATAAATGATAGCAGCTCCACCTCCAGGCACACCTATTGAAGTGGAACAGTACTTATTAAGCTTGAGGGTGACAGAAATGCACTAAAAATGGTCCTACCTGGAGCTGTGTATCACATTTCTTATTCCCTCATTAAGTCTTAGACATAGAAGGCTAAAATACATCAGGAACACCTACAGACTTCAAAACCCAAACAAATCAAATTATGCTCCTCCCCCCACCAAAACAAAATCCTTCACACCTTTCGTGCCTCGTGGCCCATTCATAAGATATTTCTGTATGGTCCATTTGTGCCTCCACACTTGTAGCACATTTGTTTTACTGCTTTAGTTATCAACAGCATGACAGTATTTTGTATTCTGCTTTCTTATTTCCGGATTTGTATTAGGATTAATATTAAGGTAGATATTGATAAGGTTATAATTGAAAAAGATACTATAAAAGTGCATTAGCAAGAGTATGGTTTGCTCATATCACTTGCTGTATCTTCAGCTATAGAAAAATTTACCAAAAATTAATGCCTCAAGAAAAATTCCCACACATATCACACATAAATAAGCAAGACAACTCTGCAGGATCAAGTTAATAGCTAATTAATGCTATGAGTAAGTTATCCAGACATCAAACTTTGCCGTTTTAATGTTTTAAACTAACACATCAGAAAATGTATCCTTATGAGCATCTCATGCAGAAACATCTGCTCTGTAACTACCCAATACAGCTGGGATTCTGCTAGTCCTCCCTCCTTGGGTGATGAGATCCTGCGGCCCATGGGATTTATCTAACACGGAACAACAAAACCCATTTCCTGTCCGTAACTAGAACCCAGACCTACTGGAGAGCTCAGATCACATTCTTCTCTACTGAAGTCTGGGCAACACAGACCTCAGGAAGACTAAGTCCAGGGAGAACAGCACCTGCTTTACAGAGTTTGCTCTTTCTGCTGCTCCAACACTGCAAAATGCAGTGAAGATCTCCCAGTTCCCATGGGAATATCTGCATTTCAGATACAGGCACAAGTACATCAAACATCCCTAAGCACAGGTGGGCACAGGGAAAATGAAGACGTTATGCTTTGAGTAAGCTGTCATCTGGCAATCCCAGGAGAAGAGCTCCCAGGGTTGGTTTCCATGATCCACAGCAACCTTCAAAAGCTCATGCAACCCAGAAAAACGCCACCTGGTAGTCATCAGTCATATTCACATCTTGGATCTTCAAGGAGGGACTGTAGCATGGAGACAAAAGCAACTGCGTGGACAAGAGAGCTAGTGATAGTATTGGTCATTAAAAAGGACGGAAACTGCAACCTGCTATCATACTCCACGGACCAGAATCAGGAAGAATCTCTTCCTATTTCACATCTACACTGAAATCATTCTTGATGCATCTTACAGATTTATTAGACGTTACATGGAATAAAAGATGTAACTAAATCATGTCCCAAAGGAAACTTTCAAGCAAAGTTTCTAAACAACCTTCCTTCAAGTGACGAAAATCAACAAATAGGCAACAGATCCAAGCGCAAGTTACAGAGGATTTGTAGTTGCCTTACCCCAAGAGACACTCCACAAAAGGAATGCAAAGCCATGACTAGGGCAGAAACCTCCTGAAACTCATGCCACAGATACGCAACATATTGCAACCAGACTTGGATAAAATGGAGAGTTTTGCTTTTCACTGAACTTTTCTACACATTAGACAAGGATTGTTTTCTATCAGAAGAAAACTAATTCTTCCGTGGATGGAGTGTTTGCTACAAGACACTGATTACAAAAGGGAGCCAAAACCCTAGCTGAGGTGCTTGTTCACTCCGTTACTTATGAGCTAGGCTACCATGCCATAACTGGAACAGCCCAAAGACATTGGAATTAAACACATTATCTCAGTATTTGCTTGCTGGGGCAGTTTGATATCAAGAACCTCTACAGATGAAGTCAAAGATACTTTTAAAGTTTGAAGAATTTGAAACAGGAACTCTGCAGGACTTCCGAGGCACTGATGACGGGCAAAATCCTATTATAAATCAAAATAAGATTGACTGCCTGTTCGAATGAGTGGGAACGGGGAGGAAGAACTACCTGAACTACTTTTACAGAAGACTACGCCAAATGATACCTGCCATTCATCTCTGGTGTTCTGTACAATCTGGTTCCCTTGCCTCGTCTCTTCAGCCCCACAGAGGCCTCTGCTACTTTCCCTGACTTTCCCTGCTTTTCCAAGCCTCCACTAAATGAAAAATGTGTTTCAAAAACAACAATAGTATCTTTCTCACATCACTCACATCAGACCGCAAAGAGTAACAGAAAGCTGCACAGTGTGCTTACCATAAATTTATACAACACATTCAGGAGAGCAATTCTAGGAGCAAGACATGGAATTACTGTCTACGTTACTCAAAACACATAGGAAGGAAACCAACTGTATGACTGATTTTATGTAAAACAGTAAAGCACAAATCTCATTGCAGAGATTTTAAATCCCCAGCCTTTAGCTGGAAAAAGCGATCTGGATTCTTCTTCAGATTCTTAGAGTCCACTCTGTAGACGGGACTAGTGAAAGAGGATTTGTAAGGATGTTCAAATATATGCTTTCCCTGGGAAAACAAAACAGAGGAGCACTAAGTAAATGTTAAATAAAAGTAAATACCCACCAGCATAGAAACACATCAGGCTAGGAATCCAGTCTGTTGGTATTAAAGACGTCAGAAAATGGCGGGCATCGTCCTGAGAAATCTGTTCATGCTTCAGACAGGGTTATTATTATGATCAAATAGTCTTCTTAATAATATGCCAGTCTGAATATAACATTTACATCTGCAGAACAGATTTGGTATTCATCACCTCTAGGATAGGTGAGCTGTTACTACTATCTGTGCCACACACCAAAATTATTCTCAGGAGAAAAGACTTAGAAGTAATTAAATGCATGGCACTTAATTTTCACTATTTCAATGCAAATCATGTAGCAATGCCCTCACTGTGCTCTCCCTAACAATCTGAAAGATAGAGTGGAGACGCGGACAGCTTTTATTTGTTTTTTTTAATGATAAAGAGAAATTTGAAAATACAAGCATCGGAGAGACATGTTTTTTCTCTGAACGATAAAACTAGTATTTCCAAGACTACTGCTGTGTCTGCCACCTGGCTGGAAAGGGCCATCAGTTGTTATCCCACAGTGCCGCAAATGAAGCTGAAAGGCAGGGGTTGGAGTGTTACTGAACACTTACCATCCTGCTCCAGTTCAGCAGGTGTAAAAAGCACTTTGTTTAGAGACCCAGCTGGGGATGAAGACAACAGGTTGAGGACTTTGGTTTTTATATAAAGAGAAAGCTGAACTGAAAATTTTTAAGATACCCTCCTAATAACACTGCCACCGTTCTCCGGAAGAAGCGTGGATGAGAGCTGAAGCTGAGACAATGATGAGCTCGTTTCACTGGTCTCTTTGTGCACACTGCAGGGTCTCAGACTACTCAAACAAATCCTACTTTTTACTATTGTAAACAACCTTCTAACAGCTATTTTTGTATTGTCAGGATAAAAAAATAACACTGGCTCCTATACAGTCTGTCATAACTGTTGAATAAGATAAGGATACCTGTGATCATTACAAGCCAGAGAACTACAGACGTGTAGGGTTTGCTGGTGTGAAGTGCTGCTCGCTCAACCCGAGTGGGCTGAGTTACGGCAATGCTGTGGTGGAGCACACAGGCAGTACATACACCTCGCTAGACCTTCACTAAGACCCTCACTGAGGCTTGCTGTCCAGACACTGAGTTTTATATACTTCAGCTGACAAAATACTACAAGGTTCTCACAATTCTCATTTGAATATATTAGTTGTTCTATCCACCCACTCTGACAGTCAGAACCCTTGCTATAAAAACATCCCTCCACACCCACACTTTGCTTCACTATTAAGAAATTTTTATTTGGATGTCAGCCAAAGGAGACTGATAAATAATAGTTGCAGTAAATGTACTCTACTTCCAAGTGTATTTCTAGGTAGCGAATGTCCCAACGGAGGAACATGCAGCATTTTAAAATCATTCCATCATTTCATGCAGAAACAGAATGAATTCCATACTTCAGTTCACATGAAACACCAGGAAGTTTAATTGGTATTAAGTTCATTGTTCTGAAAGTAAGAGAGAAAAAGAAAGCAGCTCCCTGTGACAAGAAAGAAGCTCCCTGACACAAAGACAGCCTGATGCAGGAGATCTGAACAACACAACGGAGTTTGGGAGCAGACAGCTACATCAGAAATCAAGCTGAGAATATGGTAAAGAAAACAGAAAGAAGCCAAAGTCCAGATGAAATGAACAGAAAGACAGGGGAGCTCTGTTAATGGTGATGTTAGGTAGGGAGCAGCTGTTCAACACAGAAAAGGTGCATCAGATCTGGGCAGCAGATCCCACTGGAGATTTCTGCTGCACTTAGGCATCCACTCACCAGCTAGACCCAAGACAGAAGCAGCGGAGCAGCCCCAATTGCCTTGCATGTAAAACCCTTCCAGCCATTTGAATAAAAGGATTGGTTTTGTTTAGTTGGTGAAATGCTTGGAAGAGGACATACCAAAGCCACCACTGAAAAAAGACTTCCCAAATTTAGTCTATGCTCCAGAGACACTGGCATAGAGCAAGAGATCTACAAAGCTCACAGTCACATGTCTCATATTCACATCAGCACTGTCTGTAAGAGCTCCCTGCAATAAGCAGGGGCTCAACAGCCAGCAGTACAGTTTAACAAGGTACAGATGTCAAGTCCATCCTTTGTTATTCGTGGCTTTCTGTATCCAAAACATCACGTAGCGCCTTTCCAGTAAAATGCCAACTGGTTACCTCCTGCATGACCTACTCGGATGGCCTTAGCGTGCTCTCCTGTAATGCAAAATAATGCAGAAATGCACTACACGAGAACTCCATGATGCCCAACAGCTACTTACCTTCAAAGTTATTCCCCTTTCTGCCTGGAGGAAAGGCTAAGGGGCTCTGCTTGCTTTACCACATGCTTGTTGCAATGTGAAAAGAATCTCAAAAATACAAAAATAAAGTGGTATTTTTCTAATAAAGGATCATGGTTCGCATGCCTTCCAAAGCAAACTGTCCATTACAGTGACTGCAGTGAGCTTTGTTGCAGTCTTGCTCTTCATCCCACCACAGTGACAGATGTTTTTGTAGATTCCCTTCACTGACAGCCAAGGGAGAAGGGACCTAGATTCATTCCTAAGGAATGACAGAAGGCAGTGAGCAAGTGCACAACTTTAACTTTATACTTCACATTTGATTGTAAAGCATTAAGGTTGCATGTAACTAGGTTATGTCTCTGCTGCTAAAATCTATGCATAATTTATTTATATTACAAGCTAAACATCAGGAACTGTCAGGAGGAACCCTAACAGCTCCTTACTAGCACGAATTAAACGCTCTGCTCATCATACAAGCCTCAGGACAGCCATATGCTGTGATCCTGCACAGTATCAGTAAGCTAATTAAGAAACTGCATTCACTCACTTCTCTTTATTGTGTGGGTTTTTAATTTGAGTAGGGTTTTTTCCAGTCTGGGTTGGGCAGATAAGCTTCTCCCTTTTCCACGCTGCTTGCTGCCTCCAAAGTGAAGATTCACAGGCAAATTTCTGTTCAGTTTTTATCTCTAAAACTATCGCTTCACTGACAGTCCAGTTCAAAAGTATCTGATGCACAACAAAACACTGACAGTATCATTAGCGCCAGTTTCCGGAGCAGCAATCTCCCAAAGGCTTAACCGAGTATGAAAACAATATGAGTGCACCAGCCTCCAAGCATGGTGGGTGGACAGAGACATCGCAGCATCTGCCCTCATCTCCTCTGGGCGGGTCAGGGAAGCGCCACGCTTTGTAAGAAGTCCTGTCCAGGCTTCCTTGGTTGAACAACTGCCTTCCGAAAAGGCTAGAACTACGAAAGGGGAGCACAGCAATTAAGAGTAAATGTCAACCAAATGACTTTGTCAAAGAATCCTTCTCGGAGAGGGGGGAGAAAATGTAGCTGCCACAAGGAGGGCTCTGTACTAATGTTAGACTCATGAAGCTTGATTACTAATTTGCTGCTGATAAAAAAAAGAGAAAATAAAAGCCAGCACCTGAAAACTCAAATTTACCTATCTTCTCTGTCCTGCCACGCTTCAGTAAGCAAAGTTCCCCTGACAGCAAGAGCGGCTCAGCTGGCAGCACTGTAGCAGCATCACCTGAGCTTCACCTCCCAGACCCTGCGCTCCTCACTACTCAGTGCTTCCAGGTCAAAGATTTGCACTTAAGTGCCTTCTTCTATCAGTCGGTTGGAGATGAAGGCTGCCTCAAGTATCTGAGAGTGCAAGTAGGACAAATATTATGTGACTGTCACCACATACTATTATCACGCCTCCAGGATTTAAAGATGGATAGAGCTTGAAGGTAATTCACTTCAAAAGCTCTAATACCCAAGCACTTTTCTTTAGAGAAATGCCATACATTAATCATTAACGAGAAAGCAAGGCATAAGCACCTGGCTTTGACAGCCCTTCTTCCTTCTTTTCCTCAAATTCAGCATGGAGAGATGGAAAGAAAAAATGGACACCAGTACGACCAAGACACTCATATAGTCTTTTCCAAGGTGCAGAGAGAACTTTTCTGCCAGAACAAGACCACAGATTCTGTTTGACAAACCTTCTTTACCTCCACGTGCCTCACTAATGCACACGCTCCTGCTAAAAGCAGATCATGCTATAGGTGTTTGCACGCATACATTTATTCACAAATATACAAAGACATTAGGACTTGAGACACGAGTTCATTACCATTAAGAGGGTTACGTACGAATGAAGCACTGTAAGTTACATCTGCAGGAGAAGATGTACATGCATGGATCTTAAAGCTCCCCGTCCTCCTCAGAGAGGCTTAAAACATTCTCACACAAAAACTCTGTTTGGCACATCCTAATTATCAGTGATTTACCATCAAGCTCGTGCAGCCCTCTTTCCTCTGAAGTACATAAAAGTAACAGGAGTCTGCAGATAATTATACATGGTTTCTTATCCTGGTGGAGTACGTTTTCGGCTCTGAATCTACCGAGTCCTTACCTCATGTCTACAAATATTGTACCTCACGCTTACCATAACTCTTAGGCTTTGATTCCATGGGACCAAACTCTTAATTTACACCTACAGGAGGTACTTATTCCTAGTTGTTGTCTCTAGGACCAACCACTTCACAATCCTTGAACCACTGGTATATACCAACTTCAGAGGAAGGTAGGGACAGAGATGCCAATCTCACATTAAAGACAGGAAAGTGCGGATCAGTGCCTGAATCCAGATTCACTCAGGCACTTAGGAGCCTGAATGTCAGCAAAACCAGAAGGAGACAGGGCTGTTAAAAATTAGACCACAAAAAGGTTTCTACCATCAATCTTGCCCGTAATTATGTCAGAATAGTAGCAGAAGAGCAATGAAATCCGTATTTCTCAAGAGTTACAGGTATAACCACCAAGTCATCGCTTCTCAGGAGTTGATGTTGGACAAGCTGGTACGTGCAATTTCGATCTGAAGAACGCATGTTTTTAGTGGAAGTCAAGTGGGTGCAGTTTGTTTGTGTTCGTACACCCACGGCCAGGTCTCTGAACCCTGAGGCTATTTGTGAATGCAAATTTCTGTGTACTTGGAGAATTGACAAGAACTGCTGCAACTACAGATGGTACCCTGGAAAAAGGAGCATTTTGCATCTGTTTGCTATGCAAATTAATTCATTTAACATTTGTTGACAGCAGGTCAGTTTAGCACAGGAATCAGGCTAGAAAGTTGGCCATTTAGGAAGTAAGTTCTACTCTGTCCTCTTAGAAGTGAAAAAATCCAAGGGAGAATTAAAAGTAATTAGGCAGAAAACAGCAATTAAGCCTAGAATGAATTTAATTTTTAAGCCATTAAAGCCCTTGCTGCTTCCAGAGAATCATGGTGGGTATCTACACAGAAAACAAAAAAGGTAACGTGCCTGCAGCAGCGCTCTCTGACCCATAGATGCGGCACTCCCCTTCTGAAGCAGAGAGGCACCTTGGTAGAAACCTGGAGACAGAGTAAAGGTCTCTGGCACTGCCTGGGAACATGTTGAGTGAGCCTTAGTCCCGTTAATTTTCTGCAAGCAATTCAACTTGTACTCTTCTCCTAAAGCACCTTAATGTCTTGGTCAAAGTTGTAAGAAGGATCATGAAATTGGCTTGTTAAGACGCACCAAATCATTACATTATTTGAACTGGAAGAGAGTACAATTTAAAAATGAATGCTTCTGAATTGCAAATCCCAGTAGGGATTTAGGGGCTTAAAGAAAAAGACAGACAGTAACTAGAAGAGATATTCTCCACATACCTAAAAGAAAAAAATACACTACGAAGACATGAAACTTGTGCTCCAAATGAAATAAAGGAACATCTGTGTATACTTAATGATTCTCCCAGCAAATGTCTTCCTGACTTCTTCCCCAGTCCTACTTCTCCACAACCAAAAATCCACTTAATTTCAATAAATCAAACTTTGCTTTGTTTTTTTACTGTTCCTTTCCAGATTTCCACCATACTGATTTCTCTCAACAGGTTCAACAACGTATCAAAATACTTTTACTTTATGAAATTTTACGCATCTATCACAAGGCTTATGACCATTTTAAGTAGTAAAAGTATTACAGACATTGCAGATCCATTAATCATAACCTGTCCCTAAGAAGAAAACACAGCAATGGAAGAGGAAACATCTTTTTCCTGATCTCAGGACGAGAACGGAGACAAAATGATCTTCACCTGCACTAGTTTCTGGAAACTTCAGTCCTTCGTAAAGATTACAGGAAAAGCATGCAATAAATTTGATTACCAGATCATAGTTTGCGAATTGTCTGTGCTGCCAAGTGTTTATTTTGCAAAGGGGAATACAAGATTCCCAAAACATTTGTTTGAAGAGAGTTTTTGGCAAGTCAAGTACAGAGCGCGATGGCACACAGAACCTACTTGTCATGTTCCAGATGATAACCATGATTCAAAAGATCCCTACAATGGCTGCAGTCATGGGAGAAGGCTTAACTTCAGAAGGAGCCCTGAAAATAGGCATTGGTCTCCAAAGTCAACATAAACCTTAATCAGTTGCCTTTTCTTCCCTTGATTCTTACTGGCTATGCATAGCTAGCCATGGATGTGTGGTATGGACATCACTAAGTATCACAGGTAATCCCAGAGTTAACTTATGGCAAAAGTGACAGTATTTGAATGGCATTCTTAGTAACAAACTTTGCACAGTTTCTCTGATTTCCAGCTTGTAAACAACCAGGTCTGTTACTCAGTATCAGGCACAGGGCTTTCTCAAAGAGCAGCTCAGACAGATCCACTCCTCAGTGCAAGTCCCTCGGCGATACAGACTAAAATCAACATCAAGCAACACATAGGGATTTTTGTTACTTTAGAAAGTGGGCAGAAGTCAGGGCTATACAAAGCCAGTAAGTTCCCTTGGCTTTGGGCTAAGAGTAGCAAGAGAGTGCATGGATCATGGCTCTTCTCTTGCAAAGTTAATTCCCAAGTCTGGTGCACGTACAAATGTCTGATGAGATACTGGCCCCAATTACTGACCCCTCTGCTAAAGCATCCTTCCATCTCACATATCCCTACAGCACTACACTCTCTGTGCTGCTAATACCAGACGTTATCCACCCCTTGGCACAAGCAGTCCAAGCTGACTACTTAGCATACAATTCACCCTGCCCTACTCAGACCCAGTCATACAACAGCACCTGAACTCCCCAAGTGAGGAGGGAGACAAACTAGTGAGTTACACAGGACAAAAAAAGTATTGTAGGCAGCATAGGACTGGAAAGGAAAGTGGGATGGATCGGGATTTTAAGAACAGGTAAGGGCAAATAAGTGTTGGTTGGGTTTTTTTGCTTTCATAAATGACTTGTTTTCTATTATTTTGAAATAAAGTGTTTCCAAGGCTCCACATTATCAAGGGAGACCTAGATTAAGAACAAAGTAAAGATCAGAAAGCAGTGTTTAAAAAAAAGCGTAAATAATTAACTCACAGTTCATGCTGTGAATCACTGAGTTTGAAACAAACTCGCCCACATCTGATGATAAACTTCATTAACTGAAAAAATGATACCGACATGAATGCCCATCCTGCATGCATAATGCCTGTCTTCTGCTTGGATATCTAAACCGCAAGGACATCTGAAACCTCAGAAGTTCAAAGATTCTCTCAGTTGTTTTGAAAGACGACACAGCACACACCTGAGGCTCACTTCCAAAGGGGACAAAGGAGGCTGGCACACCATCAAGAGGACTAACCTCCCAATTAAATATCAAATTGGTAAACAGTTGGTAGTCTGCAATAAGCTTCATTCATGGAAAATTAAATTTCTAGGACCAGCTACTGTGTCATCTAGAGAAGAGTAGGCAAAGGGTTTTTTAAACAGTGACGTCTGTCAGACAGATGGCTTCGACAATTTATTCTTTGCTGGTGTTAACTATCTTATCTTGCTGGTGCTTTTAAGGATGAGCTGCAGAGGATTTCACCAAAGAATGCAAAATTATTTCCAACAGTAGTAATGATAGTTATTTTTGATATGTCCATTTTAATCCCTAGATCTGGAAGTGCTCTACAAAAGGTATGTAATATCACCAACATTGTAACAAGTACAATCAAGTGAAAGACAGCTTCTACCTCACCTACTCCAGCATCTTTGTGGTCCTGGGCTCACTTTATCTCACTGTAAGAAGTAAGGAGACAGCAAGACAGTTCTCTCCCTTACTGTGCAAGAGGTTGCGCTCCCTGCAGCACAGCAGAGACACATATACAAAGTACCTTTTCCAGATTACCCTCCCCTGCTAACCTGCCATCACGTCTCCATTTACCTTAAGCAACTACTTTCAAGCATGCAACCACCTTGCCCCACATACCTGACCGAAGATTCAAATTTCCCACAAGTAAGCACACAGTCCCACATGACTATGACCGTAGAGACTATAGATGAAAGGACTGAAATGCATTTCCCCTCTTCAACAACAAAAGCAGTCACCACTCACTGGCTGCAGTTCTGATGCATTTGAAGTGTATTAGGACCACTTTTAATTATCAAAAGTTCTAATTCTCTAAGGAACATATCTCAGTACTGCTGTGCTCCACATCCCTCTTCATTAGCCTTTAAGAACAGAAAAAGTTCAAAGTGGCACAAGCTTTTGAATGTCCTGTAAAACCAGTATCTTGCTTTAAAATTTAAAAAAACCCAACCAAACAAAAACCAAAGCAACCAACAAACAAACCCCCAAAGCTACTGTGGAATGTAGAAGTTCAAGTGGATCAGGGCACTGCACATACTAATAAAAACGTACTATGTGGATTAGGTTGTTCTACTAATGATCAATTTATTGTCTACACTTACTGGAGAACCTCATATTCATTCAGATAATCCTTTTATCCCCCACCATGACTAATTTTCTCTTGCAGAACACCACTAGAAAATGAGACCCTAGTAAGTAAAAACCTATGATGTCTGGAGCCTACTTAAAGGACTTTAGTTTCCAGTGGGACTACAAATAATTTCAGTAATGGGCCCTTTCAGAACATTTTTCATTACTTTCTTCATTTGTGAAGTTACTCAGGGGAACACTTAGTGCAATTTAGAGACCACAAGCCCAAGAAACAGAAATGAACCAACTTCTGAAGACGCATTAATCAGTAGAAACCTGACAGAAGTATACTTCAGAGCAACAGAAGGTACAATGCCAAACCTTTCTGAGTTTTGTTCAAACTAATTGACTTCATTATAAAGCTGAAGAATCTAACAGGGCATCTCCACTATTTTATCTCAAAGAAAAGCAAAATTAAAGACTCTGTGTTTAGGGAACACTGGTTCTTCAGACTGCATTAGGACGACTCCTGACCTCAGCTTCCAACATGTACTGTCCTACTCTCAAGGTGCTCTCAGAAATGCAAATACAATTTCTAATCAGAAAAGGCTCCTTTGCAAAGAATATTACAAATAGGTTCCTAAACAGTCAGTAGTTCAGGTTCTTAACTAATTTCCCATAGGTCCTTAGTCACTTTAGCTTAAAATAGGAGTGTGTCCACAAAAGCATCTGTGGCTAAAACTGGATCCATGTTTCACGCCAAGTGTAATTGCATGAAACCAGTTCCCCAGTATCTGCAAAAAAAAAGCCTTTTTAAAGGAGAAAGCCCAAAACTGAGAAGGGAGGTTTTTTTTTTAAATTCAAGTAAATAAAAACAGTAGAGAAGGTACACAAAATTTGTAGAAACAGTCCACTGATCACAGTACAATCGACAAATGAAGTGTGATTCTCAGTACATATGGCACAGTTTGCATTACAAAATGCTTTTTCTGTACTTAGCTTAACAGTTAACCTTACCTGGGTTAGTCTCCATTGTATTATACACCTCCCCATATACATACACTCGCCCTAACCTGGATAAATGACCTACTCTTCACACTGGCCCCACCAGACAGATCTATATTGGCAAGCCCTGCAACAAGAGAGTTTGCGGCAGGCAAATACCTCCAAGCACTGCTATTGTGGTCACTGAAATAGGGGTATCTCTCCAAAAATGAAAGATATATGATACTTTATTTCAAATCAAAATAATTTTAACAAAATCCTAAACACAGGATATGATGAACACATTAATACTCCATAGTTCTGCCTTACCGCAAGCAACCAGAAGTGTTCTTGAAGACAGTTGTCCACTCAGCATCGCGAGGCTTAGAGTCCTCATTCGGCTCGCTCTCCCATCCTGAATGGGGTATAATCACCTCATTGGTAAGTGTCTGCAGACCATGGTTGATGATGACCATCTTCAGGGGCTCGTAAGAGGACAAGTTCCACAGGGTGCCTGCGGGAGAAACTGTGATTATTAAATAACAAGAGAATAATACATATTTAAAAAACTATACATTAAATAGAATCACTAGATTCACAGAGAATCACTAGAAGGTTAAATAATAAAACTAAACAAAAAGGCGAAATCACTTGATGAGATGCCAGACTAACACACAGCTTAGGGAAAAATCTGCAGCCGCTACAACAGAAACATTTCCAAAAGCATGGAAGCACTTTTATCAAGACACGGATATTGTCAAAGTCATCAAGCCCTACAACAGAGTACATAAACGTGATGTGCTACTGGAGATTAATAGGATTTTTCTGCTATATACAAATTTTGTTACACTTATAGGTCTAGCTACATCTCAGAAAGTAAAAATTCATCCAGTGCAGTAGACAAGTATACTGAGCAAGTCTTAAAAACAGGAATGAATTTATGGAGGATCATTAATCTCATGCTTATCCTGCGCGTAAGACAATATTTCATTCAGACTCTGCTCTATTATTTGTTTTCACATTTTCCTGTCACAGGCAGTATCTGTGTTCAAATCACCTGGTGCCACAAGTACACGATTCCTTGAAGAAGATGAGAAACACAACTCCCCTGTCTTTCCATTTTTACCTCAATTATGAGCCAGACAGAAGTCACACATCACAACAACACAGCAGAGAACAGCCTTACAGCTGTGAAAATACCCAGTCTTAGATAAGCGATACAACTTCCCAACAGACCTGTATCAGTGCACTGGCAGTTATTGCTTGTTAAGTTAGGACTAAAACAGGACATTCACTTCAGAGATAACTTCAGCATAGGCCCAGCCTGGTAACACTGGAGAACTATCAGTAACAACACTTGGAGGGAGCTAGATGCACACTTTCGATCTCCAAGGAAAAGTGTGAAGACTAGCACAATTTCAGAGAGAGAGAATGGAAAAGCTACATTCCCCAGAACACACAGGAAACTTTTCCTAAGTGGACACAATACTAAGCTGAGGTTCCCTGTGTTACTGCAACTGTGAATTTGCACATATTACAGTGCAAACTGTAGATACTCACCTCTTAGTATACATGTCTAAAGCAAAACACAAGAGAGCAACAAAGGTGCAACCTTTTGTTTCAGTCCCTTCCAGTCACTCCAAGCTTTAAAACCTACAAATCTCAAATATTAAAAACTACTGGATAAAGATTTTGGATCCATTACTTTTGTCACACAGCCTAACAAACCCACGGACTTGTTGGGCCCTGCCAGTCAGGCAGAAAGCACGTAGCAGCGAGGGAGCCTGCAGCTGCGCAACAATCCAGCGTGCCGGAGAAGCGCCACAGCCAGCACACCTCCCTGCAACTGAGCGAGGGCAGCTGTCTCGTGGGAACTCTCCTTCACACTCAGGCTTTCACCGCTACAAGTTACAAGTGTCAAGTGCCAAGAGTCCTATTTTAGTATCAGAGTATTATCCATATAGGGCCATGACAGGTACCAGGTCAGGATGGGAATTTTATCTCCACTGGAGTAGTGACTGGCACTTACACGATAGCCTCAAAGGCTGATGATTAGCAGAGCCTCAGAAGTCAAATGCTATGGTGTCTCCTGTTCAAAGCGATCTTTACAAAACCCAGGCATCTGTTCAAACTGAGGAGACAATATTAACTAACAAAGAAACTGAGGCAGACAACAGAATGAACACCGTAATGTTTCTATCACTGTTTTTCTAAAACCAAAATATTGTTTTTTCGGCCTATTGCCCTTGCCATTCATGGACAACACACTGTATGAGATTTTTATAACCTATTTTTTTTAGCTGTCAAACAAGACTGTATAGGTGAAATATGAATTAACGTTCTCTTCGTACCTGTTACAATAAATCACCCTTTGTCATTGCAAAACACTAAACAATGGACAATAAGAAAAATAACAAAACCAAGCAGAAAACGTTAATTGGCCCCATTTTGTTGTGGAAGAAAGCCTTTACTTCTCAAACTGGCTCAAAGCTATACATCATACAAGAAACAAACGCAAATCAGTATTTACATAAGACTACAAAAACTGACATATAAGCTGCTCAATTAATTTTAAATACTTCATTAGACAGTCTTTCTTTAGTTACTGTACACTGATTCCTTAAGCGTATCAGACTCACTGACATAAAAATAATAATTACAATTAAATCCCTAAATGAGTTGCTGGGTCAGTACTTCAAATGCTAAATCCGAACATCCAGCACTGAACCAGATGGATAAATCCCAGGAAATTATAAAGAATCGTCATATCTGGAGCAAACCTAGATTCAAACTGAGAACAGCAGCTACGGAATGCCCTGGTTCTGGAGGATTGTGTCAGGATTCCCTCACAGGATCATAAATGGAGCATTCGGTATTTGCAGTGGTCAAAAAAACATTATTAGGAAACGATGGCATCAACCGAGGAACCTAGTACGGTGTTTGTAAGGATCCTGCATCTCTGTTGTTTTGAAACTGCAAAATATTGCAACTGGAAACAATTCGGAGATTTAAAATCATCTGTATGTGGAAGAGCTATGTTTTAAATTCTGACAGCCCTTCGCATTTAAGATATCTTTCCTTAAATGCACATACTTCTTTTGCACCTGAAATGAGATTCTGCCTTTTCCCCTTTCCTGGAGGAGTGACGTAATGTTATCTGTACAGTGGAACCACAAAGGCAAATTTCACTGCTTAAGAACAATCAGGCAGACATATACTTCAAAAGTCAAAAATACGTATAAAATTTCCAAGAGCTCTAATATTACAGGATTGTACAAAAGTTTTCTAGTGCTCAAATCTTTCGCTAGTTTTAAGACTCAGAGATTTGTGCCTACATTTCAGTACCTTCAACTCCAACGTGCAAAATAAAATCATTACCTCCAAACCCCCTCTTCTCCTGTATTATCATTCACCAGCAGTTATTTCAAGAGACTAAATGCAGTTGGGATTCAATAGTATTTTAACTGGATTGCAACACCGAACACAGCCCTAACCTGCCAATCTACCACACACAAGCCAGCTTCACTGATGCTAGTAACCCCATCCAGATCAAGATAACCACCTGCCCCTACAAAACCATCTCTTGTACCTAGTCACTGAGAATTCTTATTAAGAGGCTGACCGCAATTTACGCAATAAACCATTCAGGACAAACACATTTTGACTGTTGATCTCATTGAGTGGCTACCAGACAACGGGGGCTGAAGTTAAACAGGATCCCTTTCCTCCATCTTCTTTGAAGAGAAAAATCCAGCAGTTTACAAGCTTTTCAATTTATCGCCCACCTCTCAAATGTTTCACAGAAAACAGCAAACTGTGAAGAAGAATAAAAGACCGACTTACTTTTAAAAAAAAAAAAGCACAAACTCTTAAAATCATTAAAAAATGTCAAACCACTTTAAATTTCTAATGTTCTCCTTAATGGCTGCATGAACAAAAGCAAAATAGTCCCTCTGTTGAACAGTATTCAGTAAAAAAAAAAAAAAAAAATCAGACTCGAGGTTGACTTCATTGGGAAAATATTCCACAAGAAAGGACACAGAAAATAAACACTGACAATACATTTTTCTTATGAAACAAAGAGGTCTAAATCCCAGCATCCTTTCAGCTCTTGAGAAAACAAATGCCATAGAAAAGACAGTGACAGCCGCAGAAAGTGAACAAATTCAGATCAGACTGCAGGTTTCAGCAGAGTAAGAGAAAATCTGAGTAAAAAAATAAATTAAAATCCCTGTAAATTTGACATCCATCTTTAATAACCATTCTCTGTCTGTATTAGCATAACACACTAATGATCTAACAAGCTGGGAACACTGTTTTTAAAACTCTTAAGTTTAATCAATTCAAATGAATAGCACTCAAGAGAAATCAAGTCACTAACACAGCAGCGTAAGGGAAATGAAGCTACGTAAGTTTTCCATGCACTTTCACTACAAGCACTGGCCATTTTGACCACAGATTGCATGAATTTTAGGACTAAAGAAAGAAGAGGAACTATTGCTTTTCAGAAAATGATCACATTCATGATGAATCTTTATTTTATTCATAAATATTATTTGTAATATAGTTACATATTTCTAACTAAAACCATTACCTCTACTCTTTCAGCATGTTAAGCAGGTACAATAGCTACAAGTTTTTATTTCAAAAGTACTGATTATTGAAAAAATATATTAAAATTACTGTAAGTTATACACACAGCTATATGACTTATATAATATTAAAAGTTATTAGGGCCATAGCCATAGTGTTCTAAACCTCGGGCTCCTTGGAGCTGTGGAAAGATTTCTAAAGAAACTGTGGCAGAATACATACATGCTATTATCTTCTGCAATCCAAGGGAAATCTTCTCGGGCTGTGCTTGCTTACTTGCAAAAATCCAACGTCCCCAAGAGATTCAAAGTTGCTGTTTAATTCTTTATCTATAGTCCATACCAAGTCATTTACCATTTTGAAAAACAAAGTGTTCTGCATTACATTCACCAAGGATGACTTCTTGCATATTGGTCCTGAACACATTTGTTTGACAGACTTGTATCATTCTATATCCTGAAGACTGGAGTTGTGCTTCTTCAAGTGAAGCAGTGGTCAAGTTGAGAACCTCAACATGAACTACTGTGTTATAGAACACACCATGAAAAGAGACCTTATTCTGACAAGACTTCCAATAGAAAGTGGAAGGAGTAAGCTCATCTGTAATCAGAAAGTTCAAGACAGCATGGTACTTCAAAGAGAAGTTAGTGTCTGATCAGCTGACAGGATCTTAGCATACATAAATGCCCACAAGGTGAGAATTCTGAGCAAGCTGATCAATCTAAGTTTCTATTATAGCATTAGACCAAAATATTTCCTCTGCAGGGCATTTTGAAGGTCAATCAGTTTTCAATTAAAACCAGTTTGGCAACATATAGCATCAGGAAAATCACGTTCTGCACCACTTAAAATCAGTGCAATGTCATTAAACAACAAAATTACTTTCAGTGTTCTCACAAAGAACAAAATTATTCATTAAAGCTACCAACTTCTGATTGCTTTTCAAAGAATGTAATAGAATTTTGGTCTTGCATATCTGATGGGAACATTTCCTACACAAAACCCCCTTATCACTCAAGATAAAATTTTTGCAGCTTTCCCAATCAGAACAGACTTAATTCTTTATCATCTTAATCCTCATTTCTCTCCGTTTCTCAGTTCCAAGACTAGAAAGAGATGCAAGGAATAATTTTTTGTAATATTTCTCATCACAACTCTACTCATGATTTACTTATGGACGCTCCAACAGTTAAATCAAGCTTTTCTCAGTGCAGGAGATGGGAAACATTGTGTAATGCCACACTAAAACGAAAGATAAGTGAGTTCTGTGGTATTTTATGCATGTATCTTGAGTTTTGAAGGTATTTTTACACGCCTTGCTATCTGTCTAACCTTGAGGGGCACCATGTTTTAGTGCCGTCTACAGATGTATCGAGAAAGCCTGGTAAAACAAGAGATGGCATCAACCCAGAGAAGGTTTTCAAATTCTGCTAAAACCAGTGCTACCTGAAAGAAAGAAGCTACAGACTTGCTTAATCTGGCAGTAGCGTTGTACCAGTATACTCAGCCTGCTTCCAAAATCGCATGTCAATACCTTTGTCTAAGTCGTGTTCTCCAAAACATCTGTTTTGGGGAGTAGTCAAGTGAACACACTTCTGACACATCCAGTCTTGCTCGTTCAGCACCAAGCATCACACATCGGATTCCTCCCTTGTGCTCCCTTGCCACTGCATCTACCTCTTATGCGTTTTTAACATATTGGTATGGCAGTTTTCCCCACTCCATTAACCCACCGACCAGACCCAGCTGGCTGGCCTGAGTCATACTGTTCTGGACAGCTGTGGCTGCTGCGTCAGATCACCAAGTTAATGAGAGGCCATGGAGCTGTACTAAAGCCAAGGACTGACTCTCAAATTAGATGAGAATGATGCTCTCTTTTGCCAGAAAGCACCAACTCCAGCTGCAAATAATGTGTCCTATTGTATGCTCCCATGTACCCCCTATCCAGCAAGCAGGGTCCCACACCCAGAGAACGAAATCGTCAAGACTAGAAGTGCTCTTGAATTCGGACATCTGGATTATTTCAATTTATTTGTGTTATTTAAACCTCTTTGGAAAGCAGGATCATTTTACCACTTGTCCATATCTGCGGCGACCAGCTGATGATTACTATTAAGCTTTCGAAAAGCAACCAGTATTGAGTTAAAGAAATATTAAACCACAGAAGAGTCAATGTGTCATAAACTTGAATTTGCAGCTTGGTAGAAGAAATAAACAAGCAAACTCTGTATGCTGTTGCCTTTTCTTCCATTTTTTTAGCATTGCTGCAGAAGTCCCCAAAGATCTCACTCCAGACAGAATGAAAAACGTCCACGGCAAAGGTAGACTTTGTTTTAGCACTAGGGAAAAGCACCTGGATAGGAAGTCAAGATTTCTACCACGAGAACCATCAGAATTGTGATCTGAATTTCTGAGCCTGTAAAACACAGTCCCTTTGTAGCAGCCCTGGCTGAATGCTCCCTTTGCACTTCAAGCTGGCTCTTTTTTCTCTCTGCTGACTTTTGGAGCTCATTTTTCGACTGGACAATTCCACACTATCAGCTGAGGCTTTGAACACTGACTGCAAGTACACCAGCACGAGTCACAGAGGCATTGCTGGAATACTCTTCTCTTCTATATTGATGCCTGAATGCCTCACATCGGATCTGGTGATATCAATTTAGAAGTGGAATGAAAATATTCCTGGTTAGGTGGAGATTAAATGCACATCATCTGTTGCTGGACATCTGTTTAGGTTAATGCCCTCAGTATTCTTGGTGTTGCTCAGTAAGGGGAAATAAAGAGCTTAAAATAGCAAAAACCAAAGTGGAATAAAAATACTGTATTTCATCAGCAGGAACTACTGTCAAATAAAATGCATTTGAACTATAAAATTAATCAATCAACTGGAAATCAAAGCAATCGCCATTTAGAGCAAAAAGAGAAAACATTCAGTTTGGTTTTGCCATCTCAAAACTGACTGATTGCCACTTAGCATTATAATGCTATTCCTTCAGAATAAATTACAGACAGGCGTCTCCTTTCTTGGATCTAAAGAAATAAATTTATTCCTTCTCAGCACTCCAGAAACGAGTTTTGAGTAAACTAGAACAGTAGATTAACAGATATTCTTTATCTAAAAAAAGTAAAACCAAAAAAATTGCCAGCCATCATACTAAATGAGTGCAACAAATGGAATATAAATGCTACCTACAGAGTTTCCATCTTAAGAGACAAAGCACACACAGAGCAACCAAAGCACAACCAATACATGCTATTTAAGAGGATCTCTGACAAAACCAGTAACTACCCTTTACCAGTTCACTGGAAAAAGGACTGGAAAAATATCCCTGCTAGTTTCTACACTGTATATTTAGACCTAGTTTGCTAAATATCCTATAATGGATGGGGAAGAACAGTTGGAACACCCAAGGCCACTCTTTATCTCAGAGAATTATGATCACCAGTAAAAATTTGGAGAGTTGTTATAATTTTTTTGAGGCAATTATAGAATTATTATGTTTACTTCTAATGGCTTAATCTACATTTGCATCAGGGTCTGCCTGGAGAATCCACCGCTGATAAGGTAGCTAAACAGTTTCAGCTCTGCATTCATTTTTGTAGTCAGAAAACTTTCTGAAAAATTCTATTCTGGCACTGAAATTCATTGCAACTGCCCTATTCTCCATCCAAACATCCCCTGATGCTTCTGAGAGAGAAAAGGAAATCCATTTCACTCCTCATGAGTTATGGGAGACTGAAGAACAATATATGTCTCCTTAGTTTAAAAGCTGACATACTTTTCCACCCTTTTTCACTTAACAGCTGAACTTCAAAACTTGGCGTATACTTTATTATTCTTTTTGGACGATGTCCAAGACTAAATTCAAATATAAAACAGGTTGAATAATGGAGATTGAAAACTCCCTGCAAAGTGTGCGCAAATTCAGTAACTTTGAAATGTAATTCTCCCTTTTCTGGTCATTGGAACAAGCAAACCCCATGTGCAGAGTATCTCAACAACAGAATCTACAGTCCTTAAAATCTGAGTCTTCGAGCCCAGAAGTGCTGCAACTTTATATACAGCCTCAGAGTCCCCAGCACCCAGGGCTGAAAGTGTTCCTGAGGAGACTGACTGTTCTATCAATATGTAGTAGTGCGGATATGGAAGCAAGATTGTTTTCTAAGAGATTAACAAGAACAGTCTTAGATTAGCATATCTTACCTCGTGATTATAACATACTGAGGGCAAGCACACTATAAATTACCTGTCAATGAAGTTGCTATAACTCATTTTAAGCTTCAGTAACTCAACCACATGCAGTTGCATGCTACATCCAAGAAGCACCATCCATCTCTCAGCAGCCAGGGAAACCCGAGTGTGCTACACACAGAGATGATCTCCATTTCCTCCTGAAGGGCACGTTTGCCTTAGGCTTTCTCACACCACGAACCTGGTGTAGCTAAAGAAACAGCTGCAGCCAGTGATCTAAATTCTCCTCCAATGCTCTAGTCTTCAGAAATTCTTGTTCCTGAAGCCGAAAGGACTGCTCTAAAGAATAATTCATTAAAGAAACTACAGACACTGACCTGTAATTAGCTCTCTGACTTCCATGTCATTTGTTTTTCGCAATAGCCTGATCAATGCAGGGATCCCATCACAGTTCTTTATAGCCACCTTGTTTTCATTATCCTTCCCATAGGAGATGTTTCTGAGAGCCCCGCAGGCTTTACGATGGACCTCTGGCTTCGGGTGATCAAGCAGGCCCACCAAGATAGGTATCCCTTTAAGGTGCCTCACATCCTTCTTGATTTTATCATTCTCGTAGCACAAGTGCTGCAAGTAGGCTGCGGCGTTAGACTTGACTGGATCAATAGGGTGGCTGAGCATGGCAATTACTTCAGGGAGGTCAGGGTCCCTCCACCTGGGGTCTTTACGAATGCTGTCAATAGACGGGGAGCGCTTCCCCAGACGGTCAATGCTAGCCATGCTTCCTCTCTCTGGCTGTGCCAGTGGTGCTGCATAGCCTCCATGAAGGTAAGGGATCCTCTCTTCAACCATCTCTGTCTCAATGGGGTCATCGTAGCCCCTGTAAGAAGCAAGGGTTCCAACAGAAAGAAAGGGAGGGGGGGAACAAAAGCACATTTAAACACTCTGTACCTCTGAGTCAGTATGGAGATTTCAGCTATAGGCAAACCTTTTAATATCACAAACATCATTAAGGGCAGCACATTTACACTTACAAGTAATTTATTTGTAGTAACTTGAAAATTAACCACAGCTGAGTTCTTAGCAGTGATGGGACTACAGCATGGTATTTCTTTGGCCAGCAATGAAATGATGACAGTAACTGCAGGTCATCAAACAGATTGCTTTCATTTTGGTCGCTTAGCAGAACAATTATGCTAGAGCTGGATTACATTTAGTAGGGAACACTGAGCTTCATTAATGCTACTACTTCTGCAACAAACCAAAACTCTAATTAAAGGCATTCAAGGCCTGGGCAGAGACCATGGACACTTTTCAGCAAGTCTGACAGGTTCCACTACATTTCCATGTTGATGTTCACAGAAGTATACTGAACTCATCAATATACATAACAATGCCAAAGATGATGGAAAACCTAAGTCCTGAATCCAAGCGTGTAATAGAAGTCTATCTTGTACAGAATCATTTGGAATACAGGTAAGAGGCTGATGGTGAAGAGACCTGGGTCCAACTTTTAACACCAGAGTAATTTGCTCGACATGCAAAACAGGTCCAGTAGTCTGAGCTTTGCTTCCCATATCAGCAACTAACCTGGATGTCAAACACTCTTAAGATCATTTACAGCACTAGAACAAACGGGACCCCATCTTGCTGTGCTGTAATTCACTGTGTGCAACTGAAGCAAGGTCAGTCACAACCAGCTGACACACCTATTTAGGTATTACTGTCCTAGTTCACACAAAGGGCAAAGTTACAATCAACGCAGCTGAAAATATTCTAACATACCACATTTGAACACTATAAATGCCCATATTATTTAAAAAAAATTAAAATCACTATTTGACAAATACTTCATTTTCTTTAACAACCACTGCTGCAACTACAGTCTCTAACCTTCAGAAAGAAATCCCCCCACCTCTGGTCACTGCCTACAACTAGCTGCTAAAGACAGAACATTTCTGCATGACATTGGTAAGGAAAGACATTTACAACTTCAGAATTTGCTTTTGAGATTCACTGATATACTGATATACCTTATTCAAAGTGACAGCTTTCATACTCCAGAACACGCACAGTTCATGCAGGGGAGCTTCAGTGCACGTGCAGCGCACCCATCTGTGCGATAATACTTACGTCCTTAGGAAAAGTACAAAAGGAAATATGCAGCTTGCACACAGTGACCTACTGGTCACAAATTCTTCAATTTTATATGTGAATAAGCCCACAGGGCAAGAAGGCGACTTGCATCTAACAGTTATGAACTCCCACAAACACTTTCAACTTTGCAATCTATCCTCTCTCAGGCTCTGCCCCAAAGGCTCACACCAGCTCGCTAGCCTGGCTGAGAAGGATGAAGGGCTGAGGCAGCCCACTGGGGAGCTGAATCAAAATTCCAATTAAATACAATTGTTTTAAACATCAAGTCTAGAAGATTTTTTTTTCTTCATCCTCATGCCCCCCTAATACTACTCTTAATAGATATTAACATAACTGACTACTTATATATATGCATTTAAAAACAAAACCCAAAACAAAACAGCAGCAGCTTTTTGCCTTACTATTTTTTTCCTGGACAGATTAGCTACTAACTCAGTATTGTAGTTATCTCAGTCAAGCAAGTAGTTTTAATTGCTACAAAATGATTTTTAAGAACTCTCATTTTAAGCACTGATTGATGTTATGAACAGTTTCTGATGTCATGCTGAAGGAAGTATAGACTATTAGAAAGAAAATGGAGCCTGCTGTTATCCTAAAGGGACTGCTAATTAAACCAGACTCTGGGGAGAAGAGCAACCAGAGGTGGAGACTAAACTTAGCCTTGTACAATTAACGCTTTTAATGTTAAAAGCACCTCTACTGACTTTAAGTTGCTTTAATTGCTGTTCTAAACCATAAACTGAATGAAAGGATAAAAATGGGCCAGCATCCAAATCTCAAAGAATCTGAAGAAATCCTTTTATCGATGCAGTTATTTGTGTATGTATAATTCAGTACTTGCTCTACACAGTAATATACAATGTCTGGACAGCCACTGTATTTTTCTATTACAGAACAAAGCTGTTTCCATTCCAAGAAGAAAGTAACAACATTGAAAAGATTTACTTTTGTGCATATACACAGGGCAGAAGTAATAACAAAACCCCGTAACTACTCCTCAAACAAAATTCTGTTTTTACATACACAAATTTAAGACAATCAGCATTAAAACTACAACAAAAACTGATTTCTCAAACTCATTCTCATGTTAAATTCTTACTGACTGCATTAAAAAAAAGTATCAGAAGATTAATTTTAGTAATTGCCCTCTGCACAGCTGTTGCTTGACTTGCTAACTTGCAATTCAGCATGTCTCAGTCCTATAAGCTGCCCACAAGATAACTGTACACCACCTCAATTACACCTGCACAATTAAGTTTCTCTCTCCTTCTCATCCATGTAAACACACAAAGACAATCATTGTATTGGGATGCAGTTTATTTGCCTTATTTCGACAAAGCCTTCCAAACAGAACCACACAGATGGGCCCGTCTTCCTCATGCTGTATCCTCTCCCCTGTGCCACACAAAGCTCCTTGGTTTCATCACATTTGCCCCAAAAAAACCTTCAGAGTTAGGATGTTAAATTGCAACAGTCATCAGAGAGCACCACATAACTCTGGCATCAACAATACTCATTTTTTAAAATTTGTCAATCACTTGTTAATAAATATGAATGTGAATACTTGAAGAATCAGTCGTTAAAAAAAGAAAAAAGATCACACCCCAACTTGCTACTTATTCTACAAATATTTTTTTTTTTAAAAAGCTCTTTTCTTCCATTGTTCTGACACAAAGCTACTGATGCACCAAAGACGCCAATAGGCTTTGATGATACTTGCCTTTGACGATCCCTCTCTGATGAAATCCCAGGACACAGAGCTGGGCTAGAACAGGATATGGGAAGATGCCAAGCGCTTCATGCTGCAGGGAAGATGTTGCATTTCTGAGCGCCATGCGTACAGACAGATGTGCACAGTTCAGGATGAACCACGCAGGTGGTGGTGGGGAGGGCAGCATTGCTTAGAAACCACCAACTACTGCTCTGTGATGAAGTAGTGACCACAGCACATACTGCTGGCCCCATCCCCACAGCAGAAGCAAAGCACCCGCAAGGAAAGAGGTGGTGAAGCATAAGCGACTTTTAACCAACTGCTGGCACTTTCATACAGTCCCACTCTTACATGAGCTGTTCCTTTATAACTCTGTTCCTACCAATCTCAACCTGACTCTGCCAGACCATCTCCTTAGTAAAAAAAAAAAAAAAAAAAAAAAA
>VZSC01005242.1:143097-156076 GCA_013398225.1 Steatornis caripensis | reverse complement strand
AAAAAAAAAAAAAAAAAAAAAAAGACTGTGAGCCTAACACAACCATTTTAGTACACAAACACAGCTATTTTGAAATAAGACAGTGTCTCTCAAGAAAGAGAAAGGATGAAAACCGCAGAACACTATTGCTGAAATAAGCCTACACAGGACAGTTCCAACATACCTCTGTAGGATGAAACAATGTCAATAGTTAACCAGGCACTGGTTAATACACCTGTAACAAAAACCAATGGCTTTACCTGGCAGCAAAGATAAAACCTGGACACTCGACCCTTCAAGACCTTGAATAATGATCTAGAAACTCTGAGTTCCTGGAGTGATTTTAAGAGCTGTAAAAGAAAGATTCAGATTCACATGACTAAATACAGCGATCAAGTCTGGAGAAGGTGAAGGGGCGGGGGGGAAACCCAAACCCAAACCAAAACAACCCACACTGTACTTAAAGGAAAAGAATCCTGAAATATTTTCCAAGGGAAGCTTTAAATATCAGCTCTCAGTGCTGGTGAGGATGGCGCGGCCCAGGTCAAGTCCCATCTCCTCTCCTTTAAGAGGGGACTGGGGACTCCAAGAAGTGCAGGCTAGGCAAAGGATGAAGAAGTCAAGAGCAAGTATTCCTCAGGGAGTTACACACACCCAGTTTCTGAAGACAAATGAGTAAAATCAGCAACACATTTCCACATAGAGAAAGTACAGAAATCATCTTTCTGAGTTGGACTGGTGGGGGCCAAATGCGATTTTTCACATCCACACCAGCAGAGCAGCCACACTGGAAAGACAAGCCACTTGACACAGAAGAAGGACTAATGACAGCTTCAGCAGATACAGTAGTCTGCACTCGGGAGGCCAAGAGCTCTTTACTCACTGGGCTGAAGAGATCTGGTAGCATGCCAGAGTTGCTGACTACAAGCATCTTGTCTTCCATCTGTCTGTAGCAAGGCAGCTGAGTTTTTAGGATGCCGTGGGTCTCGCTAATCACCTGTCTGATAGAATTGATCAAAACACATTCTAGCATAGATAAAAACCGGGAGAGAGCTTGTGGATTTATCTTCCTTGTGGCTTCAACACAGGCACATTTGAGTAAACAGGTAAAGGGTTTACACACTTAATCCTCAACCATTTATACAAGCGTTACATTCATCACAGTTTGCAGTTGGTGTCTGCTTAGGCTAAAAGACCAGAAAGGCTTGGGATTTCCGCAGGGAACTTTGTGCCAAACACTACAAAGGAAATCTAAAAACTGTGCAGAATGAGGTCCTACTTTTGCCAGCCTCTGTTCCCTGACAGGAGAATGCACAAGAGGATTCAAAAGTGGACGGAATCCTCTGCTGAGACAAGTCCGAGTTAATGGGCTGTATGGTTAAAACATGGAAATCACCTTGACTGGAATCACCTAAAAGCTGCCAGTGGATGAGCTGACTCAGATTGCAGCCTGCCACATAAAACTCAGCCATACATCGGTCTTCGGCTACCTGCATCCAGATCAACAAACTCAGATCACATTCACTCCAAAGGGCAGCCCCACAAAACCCCCAGATCTTTACCAAAGTGACTGCAATTTTTGCTTTACCCATTCTGCCCAGGCGTGTCTATACACTCCCACCCAAACTAGAGTTGTCTACATCCTGGTATTACACTTAAGGTTGGTCACTGAACCAGAGAGGCCGACCTCCGGTGAGAGACACTCCTCAGCTTTAAAGATGCCTTCGTGAGTGGTGCTGTGAGACCACGCTTGAAATGGGTGAAGTTAGGCCAGAAGTGCTGACTGAAAGCTTATCTACAAATATAATCTTTTATATTCTAGATTGAAAAAAGACACCAGAAGTAGAACACGAATAAGATGTATGTGATACTAACATTCTTGCACTGTTTATACGTAACAGAAGCAAGTGAGACCTAGCGTTAGAGCTTCTTAATCTAACATCTGGTTCATTTCCTGGTAATAATAACTTGGACCATGAAGTGACCACCAAATACAGTCTCAGGCTCTTAGATCAGGCTTCTGCCATAGAAAATTCAACAGCAGAAAAATTTTGTTGTTGATTTAGTCAACATTAAAAATTCACGTTGTGTCTAATCTAGAATAGCAACACTTGGCAATAGCTGCTCCAGAGCATCTAGGGATAAAAAAGGTCCCATGAATACTAGTCCAAGGGCAAACTGTAGTGATCCAGTCTGGGAAGGAAATACCACAAAGATGAGAGATGAGAAGTTAAACAGAAGGCAACTAAAGAAAAAAAAAGATTAATTATGACTTGCCCTTTTTTTCTGCTCTCTTGCGTTGACTTCAATTTAATGATTTTAAAAAAATAATCCAATAATAGTAGGGATGTTTTTGTCAATGAGAAATACCCAGTACTTCCTGCTTCTCTTTTGAAAAGGACTGTATCTAAACCTCCTAGCAACATCATAATTATTTTTAAAGACCATCATAAAAAACCTCCTCATTTAATAAAGGCAACCTACCAAATGAAGAAAAACGGGCATATAGCCAATTAAAGATGTGTAACTACCTTCACAAGTAAATGTGAGTAGTACCGATTGAGCAAGTTGAGTAATACTGATTCAATACAAAATCAGTATTAGACACCCAAATGCCTCTCTCCCAAGTTTATTATGCAATCTGACTTAAACCAAAGCAGAGCACATACTGAGGAAAAGAACAGTAAGTGCCAGGTATTCTTCTTTCGGGAAAAAAACCTTACAGGAGAGACTCAGTATAAAAGAAAACAAGAAAGAAACCCCAGCCACAACCNTTTTGAAAAGGACTGTATCTAAACCTCCTAGCAACATCATAATTATTTTTAAAGACCATCATAAAAAACCTCCTCATTTAATAAAGGCAACCTACCAAATGAAGAAAAACGGGCATATAGCCAATTAAAGATGTGTAACTACCTTCACAAGTAAATGTGAGTAGTACCGATTGAGCAAGTTGAGTAATACTGATTCAATACAAAATCAGTATTAGACACCCAAATGCCTCTCTCCCAAGTTTATTATGCAATCTGACTTAAACCAAAGCAGAGCACATACTGAGGAAAAGAACAGTAAGTGCCAGGTATTCTTCTTTCGGGAAAAAAACCTTACAGGAGAGACTCAGTATAAAAGAAAACAAGAAAAAAACCCCAGCCACAACCACTGAAGAGACAACAGAGGGAATATTTGCCTTTGCGCACTTACCTGGATTTGCAGATGTTTGTGTGGAGACACTTTTTCCCCCCAATTTAAAATGAAATATAAGTAGCTTAAAATGAGGCTGGTGATGACAGAGGGAGAACACAATAGGTATTTATCTCTGTGATCAAACGGAGCAGGCAAGGGATGGAAAGAACAATTTGTAATTCCCTTGACTAGGATCCCCTCTAGACACAGCTGGGTTTCCCCCTTATCACATAGGGTGGGAGACTCACTACCACAGATTCCGATGAAAAACCTCCATTCGGTCTTCTCAGACAGAACAGCATCAAAACTCGTAACTGACAGTGAGGATCCTTATTCTACCTTTGAACTATTAAGAAAGGAGGGCAGCACTTACTGGGAAGAAGATGAGAGAACAAGTTAAAATTTCCACAGCAAGTTAGCCAACAGAATTATTCCTTTCACAACACGATGAACACGCTCAAGTTGAAAGTCAGTGCAATGCAGAAAAGCTTCTAACAGTGTTGTTGTTATACCTACTCTACGCATACAAACTTTTAAAAATCAAAGTTGCCATCAATTTATCACATTAATTTAATCATTTTCACAAACAGTAACTTATTTTAAAAAAACTAGAGAGGAATAATCAAGTAGTAATTACCCTCATCTAGTACAAAGCACTATCTGTAGTCTTTAGTTTCTTGCAGATCAGTAGTATATCTGAAACGCGCGTTTACTGAATTGTTCAAGTATTTCTTTGAAATGTCAAAAAGTAACTACTTATGAAGAGGCCCTCATACAGTCGTCTTATGTTCTCACCAGCTAAAGTTTCCTGCCACAGTCAAGCTAATTACTTGTCAAAGCCTCTTGATCATATTAAACATGGAAAAAACTCACCACAAAAGACATGTAAAGCAAAAATTGTGATACTGGTCCTATCCAAACTGCAAGGAACAACAAATCAAAGCGATGTTTTAAAAAAAACCAACCCAGCTTTAAAAATGCAAATGGCTATGTTCTAAGAATACATTTAATTCACCATGCATACAGTTTGAAAAATGTTAATGAAAATTTAAAACCACTGCTACCTGTTTTTAACAAGAACTGTAAACTTCCTTAGATGCAGGGGAGCACCAATTAAAGTCTGACAGATTGACCAGTATTTTGGCACCCACTAGCTGCAGTTATTCCCTTCAGCCCCATAAAACACTGATGCAGTTCCAGTGGTTGGGAAGCTTGCAAGATCAAAGATGTCAGAAAGGACTTAAAGGGGGTTCTAGGAGATATGCCTTGATACCTTTTTTCCCCTCTTTTGTTTGTTTGGTTTTCTAAAAAATAGATGTTAATTTGCAGGTGCTCGATTCATTTAACTTTAAAGCAAACTTCCAGAAATGTGAAGGATGATAGAAATATGAAAGGATGAATGAAACCATGGGTGATATAACATCTCCAAGCAGGAGCACTCCAAGATAAGAAAGTGAAAGGGCCTACCAATCCCACCAACTGCTGATGAAGCAAAGTCTTTGGTCAGAAGTACTGAGTCTAAGGACCACCTATAAACGCAAAGGCAGGAGGGTTCCAGACTCTCTTTACAGCTCTGGAAACTACTCTAAATTAAAAGGAAAATAACGACAACAAAATCTCTATAAAAACATGAAACACGAGGATATGACTTCATGTAGGCACAGGCAAAAGTTTGGACACTGCTTGGAAAACAAAGTATACAAGTTTTTCAGGTTCATACTCAGGAGATGATTTTCAGCTGAGTAATACGATCTCTTCCCAAGCTTGTGTTTTGTTTTGGTTTTTTTCCTACAAATGCCAGAGCTGCTAGCTGCGAGCCCAGCAAACCCAAGTAATATCAGAAAATATGGCATAAAATAGAACATCCCTTGGAATGGTGGCTGAACCAGCAGTAATTTGTGACTGGTCACTTAGTACAACACAGACGGTCTTATCTCCCCCTTTGTGTAGGCACAGGACAAAATGATTATCTGGTCTTAGGAAACGCTGAAGTACTTCGGTGACGCTCAACACAACCTGGTCATGCAGCTGAGGGTGTGCGGTCAGCTCAGGATCAGGACCTGAGGCTGTCAAGTGTCTCACAAGACAGCTTTTATATAACAGGGCATCGCTTCACCACCACATTATCAGCTCGTCTGGAACCCCAACCAGCTGTTCAAATTTTTTGTTTGGCAGATGTGCATATAACCAGACCTGGCAGATGCCTCACAGATTACAAATCCCTCTTTTCACCTTGCTAGGATGGCTCTAGGACGACAGAATGCAGTCACAACTTGTTTTTAGGAAGAGGAAAAAAGTAACATAGCCCTCCTACAAGATCATCTCTTCCTTTCTAAATTAAACCTAAACTAAGCAGCCCATAAACACAGTGAAAGGGTTCTTGAGCGCTACCCTCGCTCCCACCTGCATTTCGTGTGTGCTTTGCAGTCATTTACATGCTAATGAAATGATGGGCTCTACCTGTTTTTCTGTCAAGTAATTCCAGAACTTATCTGACTATTAAGCATTCAAAAGTACATGTTCAAGTAAGCAAAACAGCTGCAGATTAGCATTGTAAAAAACAAATGGGTTTTACCTTCCTTTGTGAGGTCTTCCTCTCTCTGGCACACCTGCAGACGTCCTCCGGTTCACAGTGGAGTAATCGGGGTCCAGTTCATATCCTTCA
The DNA here is from genome assembly GCA_013398225.1 of Steatornis caripensis. NCBI lineage: Eukaryota > Metazoa > Chordata > Aves > Caprimulgiformes > Steatornithidae > Steatornis > Steatornis caripensis. The sequence continues at coordinate 150,249 of VZSC01005242.1, read as the reverse complement.
TCATCTACTCCAAGGCTGCGGTTATCATCTTCCAGTCCATAGGGCTCTGGCTGGAAGCGTTCTGGCTGGGAGCGGTTCAAGTCAACATTGCTACCCACTGGCACCTGAGGCTGGGCAACAGGACCGTAGTTATCCCTTCTGCTTGGCAAAGTGAAGCTACCATCATCTGGCCTGTAACTGTTTCCTGGCACATAGGCATAGCGAGGACGATAGCTGACACCACGAGACAAGCTGCCATAGTTATCAGATAGATCTCCATAACCATCGTGACCAATATAAGGGCGATACTGGCCTTCGTGGCTTTCAGGGTAAGAATCGTTGTAGCTGTTGTAAGATCTGGTTAACGTGGAAGATGCTTGTGGTGTGATGTACCGCTCCCCATTCTTCATGTACCTTCTGTCTATTGAATCTGTGTAGCTGCCCATGGGAGATGAGCCATCCATTGATGGCAGGCCATCAGGCCCAAGTGGCACCTGACGCACTGTTCTGGTGGTGACTGTTTTGACCATTTTGGTAACCTGTGAAGAAGTAGCAAATAAGTATGTTAATTTTATCCTTGCTGCACAATGTGATGAGACAAAAGTTAAAAAGACAGGTCGTGGAGCCAGAATAAAGTGCACTCTGGTGCTCGTACTACCAAACCAAAAACTGCCACCACATGACTGTGCGTGGAAGCAGTGCAAAGTCATTACACTACTTCAAATTCGCCCAAGATGTTTTCAGGAGGCATCTTTCCTAGAGCAGACTTTATGATGTTGAGGAGCCGTGCCTGTCCTCTCACAGCTAGCATAAATACCACATCACATTCTCTAGCTTGACAGAAATACAGTTATATGCTCCTGCCTGATCTGTACCACTGCGTAACTTCACGGAGTTCAAATTTGGCAGTAATATTTAGGAAACCATGATCTCAAAAATAAAAGTTTTGAGCTTCTGGCTTTTAGACAGCAAAACTACTTTCTCTTTTAAGATATGCTTACATCTGACCATCACCATACAAGCCCAACAGCTAGTTGGTGTCATTCCATTATTTTTGTGACATTCTTTGGCAGTAATGAACACTAATGCCACACAGCTTTTGCATCTGCAACTACCCTGAACACACTGGGCTAGATAACCTTGTTTAAAACATTAAAGAAAAATCTGCACACAAATACATCTTTATCTTTTCTTCCTATAAATCACATCTCATTTCAACACAGAATTAGACTATTTCACATAAGTGGCAAAAACTGGAAATGCTAAGTGTTCAGAGGGCACTTGTGTTCAGGATTTCTTGCTAAAGGGTAAGAACAAAGGCGACTCGAGTTTCCAAGAACGTTCTGCCTTCATGGGAAAGGTCTGGTAATCTGCGTAAAATGGTGCCAGACAAAAGCCACTACTATTTACAAACTAGCAAAGGACCTTCTGTTTTGGTTGGTATGTGGGGTCCATTAACTTTTGGGCTGTCCTCCAGAGTGACCAGCAAGAGCTGTTTCGGGGAGAATACAAAGTCCAGAAGCCAATCTAGCCTTACCGTAACCCTAATAAAGTTACTTTAACCTATAAAGAGTTACCCTAACCCTAGTAAATGCTGACTTTCACACTTGTTAAAAAACCCGACCAAACAACAAAACAACACACCCACAAAGATGAGCGGGAGAATCAACCCACTAGAGTACTACACACAGAGAGGGGAGGAACACAAACAAAACTGTTGAAGAGATACTTGGGGTTTCTGAAGTATTACAGAGGTAAGTAAGCATCAATAAATCACACTTTTATTCATGTAAGCCACAGAATGAAATGTGTAGATCAAGAGAAACAGTAAATATAACATATATTCCTGGATTGCTCAGTGGTTCTGAAGTCCAAATAGATATTTTGACCTATAGCCTCCGATTTAAACATTTAGATTGGCACCAGATTAGCCAAGCTGCTGCTAAAACAAAATAATTAAGAGTACATCTCTTGAAGCAGCTCCAGACATGTCCTCTAGCCAGATGTTTTCACACAGAAACCCCAAACAGAAAAAAATCCACCCAAATAGCATTTCTCTTCCTAGAGACATCTGTGAGCAAATGATACTTCAGCCTAATGAAGTAATGAAATCCTGCAAGACTGAAAGCAGCACAAATGCCTCTCTACCACCAGCATAATTAAACAGCATCACAACACCAAATAAAGCATAGCCAGGTACCAACACGACCGTACTATTTAATTTGTGTCAGAGCTGAAAGAATTTTCCTCTTCAACCCAAAGGGATTTCCTTAGCAAGTAAACATCAGGAAGGACCCTGGCCTTCCATACTTCCAATTCCCCCCCCCTCCCCCCCGTTTTTTAAAGGCACACATTTTAATAACTAAAAGAAAGGAAACTAGAAACTAAACATTTATTTCATGACACAGAATCCAACAGTGGTTTTTCCTTATTACCTGCACACAATACTCAGTTATCAGCATGACTACTATCATGGCATTTACAAAACTCAACAGCATTCAGAGAAGAAAAAGGGCTGGCGTAGCTTACAGTAGCTCTTTGTAAAGTGGCTATACACATAGCAACACAGCTCAGTATTCTCCTAGTCTGAAGTCTGGAACAGAAGTTTTATTCAAAGTACTATGTTCACACGTGATCTACTAAGAGTAGAAAAAGCAACTTTGCTCAGGCCTGAAATATGCGAGTTTTGCAAAGCAATGACAAAACTGGATGCAAAGGGCTGGGCCTTTGTGTTCTTGAATTTGGGAACCAGTAACAGGAATAACAGGAAGGGCAGTAGCGTTTCACAATTTGATGAATCAGAAATTGGTAGTTTTGCCAAGGAAGGAACAAAGAGGCAGCCTTCTAGATGCCGGGAAGAACATGCACATAACCTCAACCAGGCCCTTTCTTTCAGCGCTATTCAACAGGAGCCAGGTATTTTAAATCCAATTCCAAGTTTCTCTTTTCAAGACATGTTGCCATGCACGCATAGTTTGCCATGTGTAATCTTTCATAAAATTGCCAAGATCAGTCAATGCAAGATATCTAATAAACCACATCTGGCTGCAGCAACAGCATGAAAGAAGGAAAGAGCTTTGACCTGCAGGATCCTCGGACAAAGGCTTTGCAGGAGAGGCATCGCTGCTGTATGTCTTCACCCAGCATTCCTACTGCCAATTCTGGACTCTTGCTCATTTTTGACCATTTAATTTTTTGGGGAGAATCACTATTACCGTCAAACAGAATGAGGTAACAGAATGCAGAAATGTTACGGCAAGGACAATTGTCTACCAATATTCAGTACGCGTACACAAAAAAGACAAAGCAACATTTCCGAACACTTTGAAAATCAATTCCTAGACAATTCGTGACTTACCAGTTATGCTTACTGAGTTTTTCACCATGATCTGGTACTCTACAGAGTATTTACAGAGGTGGGTTTTTTTTATATACGACCAAGACATAACGCAGGAGATCGGGAGAAAATTGCAAATCAATTTGCCTTATTACCTGTCTTCGAGACTAGCATAGCCAAGTTTTCTCTGGCTATGGCTAGTAAAAAAGACAGACTTGGCATCAGGCAGTACACGTAAGAACAAATTTACAACGTTAACACAGCTTCTTCTCTATCATTTTCTGAATGCTAGCCCTACTAACGAGTGGAAAGAACCAAAACAATCAAAACCCCCTTGTCAGACACGTAAAAAGGAACATTTCACTCAAGGATTACAGTACACATTTCTCACAGCATAAAAGCATTCAATAATGCTAAAGGTGTTACGGTGGAGGAAATCAAACCAAGTCTTTTTATATTTTGAGAGAGAGTATTTGTACTCATGCCTCATTTGTCGGGGTAGGCATTGAGACAGAAGATTTATCATGTGATAGAACAGACTTTGTTGCCTACAGGACAATAAAGGGAAGCTTTTTGGGAGCAATTAGCCATCACACAGAAGAAGGTCCATTTATTAGGTTTCCAAGCATTTAAAACAAAAAGAAAAAACCCCCAACAAACCAAACATCTTTATTTCAGGAAATCCAGCTCAAGGGAATGTTTCATTTATATTTCTTAAAAGAGCACAGGCAGTCTTGAGCAGCTGACAGCACAGTAATCTTTCCTCCCAACATTTTTGTGGTTTCCTTAATACTGATGCATTAGCCAGAGAGAAAGAAGCTATTCCAAACGGGAGTCCCAGCAGACTGTCTTATCCGAGACACCTGATCCTTCAGATGCGCCCAATCTTGAGTAAGATTTATTAGCATGAACTCCTCACTACAAATACGCTCTAATGAAAAATTTAGAGATACAAATTACTTTGAGAAAGTGTAATTTGACTTCCTCTGTTTACTTTCCATCTCTAAAGAAAATCTGTTTAAAGACTTTTTTTTAGCCTGATTACAAATCAAAGGTGCTCAATTGTTTCAGTGCTACAGTCTCATGGAATACCAGATGAAAGCTTCAGATAACTTCCCTATGAAGAGGTTGTCTAAGTATGCTTAAAATATATTTGCAACTCTTCATTTCTTTTAAACTGTGTTAAGGTTTCAACCACAGTGAAAAAAAAAAATTCAAGCCCTCTGGAACCAAAATGCTACGAGACTGAAAGCACGTGCTTTCATTGCTGCTTCCCCTGCCCCAGAATATAACTACATGTCACAATTACTGACCTTATCGTTGTTGTCCCCCCCAAACAGCAATTATTTTGTTAAATAAATTCACCACAGGCTCCATGAGAACGTTTTTACTAACTCTGTTTCTGGAAATACATTTGCCAGAACACAAAAGAAATATTCACACATTTGAAGCAGCTTCTGTATTTTTCTGTCCCTCATCCTTCTATTTGTCTTGAAGGACTGTAAAACAAACATGAAAATATCCAACAATTGGACTTACTGGATGCATGTGCAGACGGCACAAGTGGATCCCTCAACATGCACAGTGCTCAGAAAAGAGGAGGAAAGGCAGTACTGAGATTTCAGTTGAAGTGGGTTATCGTGGGCAAATGCAGTCATCTTAATGAGCATGTATAATTTTGGCTTCCATTTTATTATTGAGGTTGATTTTGTTTTGCCCTTTTTTTTATAAATTAAGTACAATATAAAAGCTGACAGGACTAAAAATTTTGTTGAAACTACGTCATAAAACGAAAAAACAGATGAGATGGAATATGCTAGGATAAAAGCATTCTGACGTTTCTCGAGAGCTTATTTTTGAACTATAGACTGTAAAAATTAATCAGCCCAAGCAGGTTGAAACTATTACCTTTCTATTAAATGTTATGTAAGAACTAATCTCGTAGGTTTTCAAAACAGCAGCTCAAATTTCTCCTCTTGCATTTCTAGCTTAACATTTCACATTTTCAAAGAGCCCTCAACTTCGGCTGAAATCCATTCCTGCTCTATTACCTAATTCCCTTGAATTTTTTACAAAGTTTCAAAGAACTGCATCTTGGTGTACCTGGCACCACCACAACCTAAGAACTTCGCTAACAAGCATTTTCCCATTGCTGCTGCTACGAAGTGGGAGCAGCAGTTAATCACTGTCGGGAAAGATCTGGCCTTGCTGAGTCTTAGAAAGCACAAGGCAAATGGATGGACTGGAAATGAAACAACTTTGTATACAGATTCATTTCACAGTTTGTTATCATAAAACATCACTTTCAATGAATAAAAGTGACATAAATCTCTCCCATCTTTTAACATTTCAAAGATAAAAGTAAAAGGTGCCTGAAGAAAGAAGAAAAGCAATCATTAACACAAGCACACGCACATCTAATTTGCTTTACTGGGTTCTCTTGAGCCACTTACAAACGGGCTCCCTTTCACACACGGCAGCGTTCCAGCTGACCGGCAGGAAGTGGTAGTCTCCCCAAGGTGACTTTCACTGTTTTAGCTTGATAGGTATTTGGCTTCCAGAGAGATTATAAAGTTGAAATGAAGTATTATCTGCCACATCTTTTGTGCAGTGAATGTTATGTAGGGACTTAGTACAGTACTAAGAGAATAACAGTTTTGGGAAAATTACTCAGAAATCTCTCATTTTGAAAAGGCAGATGTTCTCTATTTAAAATATGTCAAATATTAAATTCTATTATGCCTTCTTCCCACTTCACTGCTACAGGCATCTTCAAAGATGTGGGAAAAAGCACAGCAAAACTGTCAGTGCTTCTGGATTGAGGTTGTTTACTTATTACACTATTGAAGAAAATAACCTCTATAAATCATGGTTTTGAAACAACAAGGGAAAAAAAATAAAGTAACAGTAGCATACAAGAGCATCCACATTTACAGCTTTTGCTATGCTTCAATTCAAGAGGAAGAATTTCAGAGGCATCACTCTCCAGTAAGCTAAAGATTCATACAATTTAGCAAAAATAAATGACAAATTTCTTTTGAAGAATCCAAAAATGCATACTAAATGGCATTAGGCTGACTAATGCCTACGTAAGCTATCCAGCATAGAAGGTATAGGTTTGGAAAACTATGGTCTCTTTGGCTCTTAAAAACATGACCTGTGTTATGTACTCTGTCAGAGGAAACATCTTGTGCTGCCACTTTCTTTGCAAGACAGATATGCTGGAGATTGTGACTGGCACTGTCCAGCAGAGCCTTCTAGTTACAGAAGTAATAAAAATAGGTTCTAAACCCTTCTTCAAAGAAGTCTAAAGCAAGCACAGCAATGTAAAGCATAAAATCCTTTATGTGCATGTTGTGCTAACTACCTTGACTTAACTGATTGCTCAAAGTAAAAAAAAAACTGAACATAAACCTAATCCCCCTAACATTTAATGAATACAGCATGACTATCTCAACTTTAAACTTTATCCTTACTAAATAACAGATATTACTGAAAATAGACATAAGGATTCCCACCACAGGACATGTTGCTCCTTTACAAGGATAAGGAGCAAATGCACACCAAAGCAAGGCCAGACGGATGGGGTTTTTTTTGGGTTTGGCAGGTTTTTTAGGTTTGGTTCTTTTCTTTTTCTAAATCTGACAGGGAACAGGCAGAGACACAGAAAGCAGTTTCCGGGCTCAACAAAGATCCTATGACTGCACACAGCACACCCAGCGGAGGTGTTTTGATCTTTCATCCCAGAGAAATACTTTCCTTCACCATGCTCATCTGACCAAAGTCAGAATTTTGCCACTGCAGAGAGATACCAAGAAACTTAATTTTCTCTGTAA
>VZSC01005242.1:128829-142636 GCA_013398225.1 Steatornis caripensis | reverse complement strand
AATTTTCTCTGTAAGGCTCTCACATATAACAGTATGACCTATAAAAGCACTATGATGATACCTATTAGAAGCAACAGTAAGTCGATGCTAATTAACTCCAGGACGCTTAACTTCTGCTACTAAACCCCAGTGACAACAGTTTTCATTTTCACATTCCCTACCACAACAAAAAGTTGAAGACCAGTATGATTAAAAAAAAATAATCTAAACTCAGATTCGTATCTAAGAGCTGTTCTGTGCCATATTACCACAGCAAGGAAAAGCTAAAACAAAACAATTTCAGGGACATCAACCACCTCAGTACCACTCTTCTGACAGTTACAGCTAAGCCAACCCCACCTGCGTCTTGATGTTTCAGAATCACTTTTTGCAACAACTGGATTATTATTTTAATTATTTTTTAAAGAGTTGGTCTTTTTAGCAATGAAATACTAGGGAACACCTCCAGATAGCATGTAAGTTGAAGTCAGTGGCATTATTTGAAACAATATAAATGCAGAGCAAGACAGCTATGCACCCTCCCCCTATTCCGGACACACTTCAGTGCCTGGAATGAACTACAGTAATAGGAGAACACCTTGCTCTTTGGAACCGAACAGTAGCTCTAGGGTTGCTGTTTTTCAAATTTTCTTTTCCCATATGCAGATGCAATGCCTGTTTTGGAGCTGCCACAGATGTTTTCTGTGGGAAGATGGAAAAATAGCAGGTATACCACATATAGAAGAACATCGCACCTTTTACGCTATGACAAACATGCAGCTTTATCAGTGGCATAACTATTTCAGACAAACTATTTCATTCCATGTGGTCCCGTTATCTAGGGAGTGCTGCATGGTCTCTCCTCTATTTTTACAGTCGTAGCTATCATTTAATTCCCTTGCATAGCTGCACTTAGCCTCCTAAAACTGTGCACTACTATTACTACATATAAAAAGGTGTCCATCACCACTGTATTTTATCATTTCCTTCCTGTAAATAGCAGTTGTTGTCGCTGCCACTAGAAAGAAAACAGAATTTCTTTCAAATAAGTCACAGACTAAATACGTTAGATTATCTGAAGAGTTAATTAAAATTTGGCATTTTTTGTTTGTCTATTTTTAAGACCTTCATCCTCTTCCAGAAATGAGAAAATAGGCCAGTTATATTTATCTCCTAACTAATTGCAACAAGTATTAAACCAGATACTCAGTTTATAGCAATGTGTGCAGGCCCACTGAGCTAAGGAAATCAACGTTCATTCACTCCAACCCAAGGATCTGATGTCCTGAATAGATATCTTGGAGGACTGCAATTCTGGAACACTAGTAAAAATAAACACTGATTTATGCAGTGACCTCTGTTCAACTCCTTTTAACACAGAAAGCAGTTGGACAGTCTTTTTTTTTTTTTGATCGGTGCTGTTTACAACTTTTTAAAAGGGGAATCACCCTTAATCTTTCACAAGACCAAAGCCTAACAAAGATCTCCGCTCAACTTCCAAGACCCAAATGACAAGGGATATTAATGTTTCAGTGGCACCCAAAAGCATGCAAGGTAGTCATCAACATACAGTACCTGCTCAATAAAGATTGCAAAATTCTCTTACCCAAGGGAACAAAAAAGACATCAGGAAAATTAGAACATATGCAACACCTGGAAACCAGCTGAACCTGAGGTACAGGTTGCTTGAGAACACATCCGGCTTTCCCCATGCACGAGGGGTAAAGTTCCATTCACAAGACTGTTGCAAAATTTAAATGCTGTGGTGTTATTTAAACAGGATGTTTCTTCTTTTAAAGGACAAACGCATAATCGCGTATTAAAGATCATAACTAATTTGAAGACATATTTCCAAGCACATAGCTGCAAAACTAATTTATTCCAAGCTTACCAACTCATCTAATTCTGTATCACTATATGTGTTTGCATAGCAATGCTGTGAACTGTTTTAGTAAAATACAGTGAATCTTAAAAGAATAAATAGTCTGCAAAGAGGTTCTAGTGGTTTTTTTGTTTGGTTAACCTGGATAATTCAGTTCACAGCTCCAGGAATGGCTGTATCAGCACAGCTAATAGACATAGGCAAAACTGAATAAGCCCTGAACACAGCTTCGGTGGCAAACAGAACATTCAACATCACTGAGGATCACAATAGCATGACTGTCATCGCTCATGCTACTCCCTGCTATTTTTATTGTGTTATTAGGTGGTCTTTTGCCATTTTCCTCCCTCCTGGTTATTAACGTCTCACCTTGGTTTCAGTTCTCCTTGTGGTTCCATCTTCAGAAGTGACAATAGACACGTGGGAAGTGGGAGTGCCTGGGTCTTCCTCCACAGTAACTGTCTCTTCCACCATTTCTTGAGGCTCTTGCATCATTGCTATTGATGTCTGGTTACTGGGGCTTTGTTCCTAAAGCAGCAGGTAAAAAAAAATAAAATTAACTTTTCATTTAGAATCATACAATTGTTTTGGTTGGAAAAGACCCTTAAGATCATCAAGTCCAACCACCAACCCAGCACTGCCAAGCCCACCACTAAACCATGTCCCTAAGTACCACATCTACACTTCTACCATCATGGTATAACTATTCTATTGATTTCAGCTTTCTCAATTGAAAAATCACATTTTACCCATCAACTTGCAAGTAGAGATTCAGACAAAGAAGTATTCACTGTCTCAAAAAGCATGCTGCAACTATGCTGCTACGGCTGGGCTCAGCTCAGTAAATGGAAATCATGTGAAGCATCTATCAGGGATTTAATATTTATAGGCAACCTTCTACAGTAGACTACTACCTTATATTTAAACCTGCTTTAAGCTTTCTCTTCAGTGCCTAGCATAGGAGTGAACAGGGCCATTGGCTTTCAGAGCAGTTAATCTTACACACCATTGTAAGTTTATTTCCATTCGATAAAACACTCAGTTGCAGATTACAAAAGGCTATAAAAACATCAAGACCTACTGTTAAACTGACACCTTTCTCAAACTGTCCAAAACAATGATAATTAAAAAAAATGGTAGCTAGAGATTCATAGCTGAATTATGTGAAATACTACCCTTCTGATATCTTCCCTTCGCTGAGTAAGATCTAACTGGCTATAAGCTTATTTGCATCTTATAACCGACAGACAACATGAAGAAACACTAAACAGAAAGAACGTAGATCAAAGACCAGTTCTTGCAGGGATACTGCCCAAAGAGATCGCTTCTGCTTCTCACCAGCACTAACGTCTGAACTTTCCTTTTTCTTACGCAATTGTGCATCCCAGCGCTGAACTCGGAGAAGCTCCCCTTTGGTAGCTGAATGCATTTCAGAAGTTTCACAGCAAGTGGCCAACAAAGAACCAGCTTACATACTGAGAAATAAGACTTTTCCCCAGCATTATGAATCCTCAACTATGTAAAATGCAATGACAGACTGTTCATTTAATTATACGCCCTGAAGGTACCGGGCTACTCAGGCCTCAAAACTAAAGCAGGGCTTCTATTTGCATATCTTGCCAAACAGGCACACACAGAACATCCTTTATTAAGGAACATACACACACACGAATATGCACACATAGACACTTATCTTTCAAAAAACCAAACAAAAATCCGAAAACAACAAAGCAATGACACAGGGCCCTAAACTGCAAAGTTAACACGCTTTCCCTAAAGAAAATACCACAGGCAAATTCAGTATACCGTTTCACATCACAAGAAAGCAAAGTGATTGGGATGAAACTGTTGCCATGCAGGTGTTGAGCCTAGTTACATCAAGGTTTAAACATTCTCTACCTGTGAGCAGCTTCACCACTAGGGAACTACAACATTTTATTTCGAAAAATTGCATTTAATCCCATGGTGAACTTTGGATTGCCCCCTTGGCTGTGCCATGTTTTGTGCAAACCCTGAAGGACAATATCCTTCCAAGTGACTTTATGCTGCTGAGCAGGAGCAGGGTACTGAGGTCTCATTAAGCTCCACAGGGAGAAGTCTCATTTAGTCCTTGCGTGATCTATAATTCCCTTTGAAACAAGTCAAGATGCCCCTGTTCGGTTTCCTTTATTTACAGTCATATTCTGATACTCTGGAACTCTGACTTCAGTAAGGAAGCCACTTCCATTTTCAGGTAACCGCTAATATTAACCAAGACCATGACAGTAAGCCTCAGGCAATCATCTCGGTCAAAATGCAACATCGACAGCCTTCAGAGATGACACATGCTGGACCACCAGGTGATATAAGCAGGTACTGTTTCAATTTCTACTGAAACCACAGAGTAAACTTAGGCTACAGAATCAATCAACGAGAATAAGGCTTCTGAAATCCTAAAGAAAAATCACTCCTTCCAGTCTGCAGTAGTTAAATCATTATGGCAAATAACTTACGATACACACTGCATCCTTTACGGTAGGGGGTTCAGATGTCAGATCGCATCTTCCGCCCACAGCTTCAGAAGGGAAACTAGCTCTTGGGACAAATATTATTAATTCCTTCACATTTTTCTTGAAGATACTATAGTCTAACTGTAACTCCCTTTTCCACACCCCACAGTAAGTCTTCCCTCTAAAGCGAAGAATTTACACAATACTGCAATACAGTAATGACTCAGAACTTCTATTCATCTTCGTCCAACTCCAGTCTTGCCAACAGCAAAGAAACCAGTTACATGTAGAGATTTTTTCCATTACACCTCGTCCCTGTAAACCTCCTTGTCATCTCCAAGGCATCAAATGCCAAAATTGCTTCAAGGTGGGACCTTCTCACTCCTGTCATCTATGCACATACACACATCCATCATCCTCATTTCTAGCTGCATCTTGAGGTGACAGCATGAATTCCCAGCTCTCTGCTCCCCTCCAGATTCTTCAGAGGCAAACTCTGCTTTGTGATAATAAACCTGAGGAGATGGAAAGGGAAAAGAAATATTTTGCTCTTTGAGCTTTTACAAAACTTTTTCTTTATGAAAAGAATGAAGTCTTCCTTTGTATTCAGACTGCCTGTGGGCAAGGGAAAATTTTAAAGCTGGACACTTGAACAAATTGCAAACTAGAGCATATTGACTTCAAATGAGCATTGTGCTAGTTTTCATCCTCTGGCTGCTTCTAAAATGGAGATTCAGGGATATACGGTATCTGCGTTCCTACAGGACAAAACTATTGTTAGCAAGAGACTGTGCTAAGCATCAGAAAGAATAAAAGCTTGCAAAATTCAAGGCAGACATCCTAACGCAGACAATTAACCAGACTACATCTTGTGTCTTCTTCTCAGAATGGGAGCTAGCGAGGACAGCATACGAGCAGTGAGGACAGCGTATCACCAGCTCACTCCTCCCTGAATTAGCTTAAAGAGGTGGTTCTTTGATCTCCAATACCAGTACTTTCTCCACATTGCTAACTTGGAGTTGTCATGAGCTAACATTAATGTAGAAAAGATGCAAAGATTTTGTTACCTGTTTTTAGTTTCCATTATTAAAGACTTTAGGTCATCACAAATTGCAGAAACTGGGACGCATCACCCCTTTCAACTGCCTTCATCTGTGCTCAACTCATAACACAGTATTTAGGACCCTCTTTGCTAAACATCTCAGCACCTCAAATTCCAAACACTTGGCAGGTTAGCCTAATTATTCAAAGTAAAACACAAGTTGCCAGATAGAGCTGGAACACGACACCCCTAATTAACAGTCCTACCAGTAGTTCCCTGCCTGCTAGAGGTAGAGAATTCCAGCTTAGAAGAACACACACTCCTCCTTTTACCTTGCTGGGGGCTTTCAAAGCAAAAGCAAGCAGACAATTCCTCTTTTCCTACTACATTGGCGAAGACCCTGTGGCCCTTTCCCACCCTCAAACAAGAGGGATCTGCCATGCCACAGCTTCTTTACAGTCCTCTTCAATGGAAGACCATCAAGGATCCTTGACAGTTCCTGCAGGTCAGCTCCCTCCTCCTCTGGGGACCCTCCCTTTGAAACACTCAAGGCACAACAGCCTAAGTACAAAAATCATGTCAGGGAGCATCAAGGGCCAGCAGCTCCCTGAGGGACGTGGTGCTGAGGAGAGTCCTTTGGACGGCTGGGCAGGGGCCTCGCTGCCTGGGCCCACTTCCACAACGCTGAGCGAGGTGAGAAGAGACCTGAGATGGCAGCCAGGCCCAACCAAGAAGCAGCATCGCAGTGATAAGCGAGGCTCAAGATCAACTTGGGAAGCAAATCTGCAGGTCAGGGTTAGGATCAGGTTCAGTGATAGCCAGACAGGTCCACGGTGACAAGGCAGGCTTGAGGGCAGGCTAGGAAGTCAGTCTGCAAGTCGGGATCTGGATCAATGGGGCCCATTGCCAGGCACAGGCATGGCTATGGCTCAGCTGGACACCAGTACTCCTCCAGCATAGCCCAAGCATGGACTGAAGGCTCAGGGCTGAGCTTAAACAGAGCTCCCAAGTCTCTGGGTGGAAGCCCCACCTGAAGCTGGTCAGGGCCACTGAGGTCTGCCAGCACCCTCAGGGCCCTGAGAGATGCCACAGCCCCTCTAAAATGGTGGTAAGAGTTCTCTTGCAATAAACACACACATATCGAGATGATATCCCCCCTCAAAATTGCTAAGCATTACCCATGAGGGCCCTTTCAAATAATAATCTTTGGCTCCTTCCAAGAAGATCACAAAACAATATCAAGTTATGAGAACAGATTCCAATCGAGTTACTGCATAGGGTGTCAGTAGCCATGGCTTTTCTCCCTGCTTTTTTGAGTATCAAATGAATCCTACCCTGTTGATCTGTGCGTTCATCTCCAGTGTGCTTTAAAAAAGCCAAGCTATTTAAAAAGCAAAACAACAATCAATTTATCCCCAGTCCATAAAAGCTAAGTGCAGATGAAACAGCTAAAGACCTTGTAAAATAAGCAAGAATCATAAAATAACAGTAATTCTTGTTTTGTTAAAAAACAGAGTGATTTACCATTTAGGACACATATCTCCTAGGGCTTATTTTGCATTAGAATACTACAGCTTCTATAATCATCACCATTTCAATTCTAGAGTTGTATTTCTACCAAAGCAGCTATTTTGTATCTTTTTTAATAAAAGAATAACCTCCCCCAGGAAGATCAGACATCCTACTTTAAAACAGTAAACCAAGTTCTTTATTCTCTGCCTATGAAACAATTTAAAAGAGTCTGGAAATAATACAAAATTGCAGGAGGTTATTACTTCCACTAAAACAGTCCCTCTTCAAAAACACTGAAAACATGTAGATCGAATCATCGTTCTCCCAGAGATACCCTTTGTTCAGTAGATTGCAATGCAGGTATTCAGGCTACTGCTTACTCCAGGCTACTGTCAGATACCAAATTTGAAGGTTTTTGCAAAGCACAAAGGCTGGATTCTACACCAGTGGACGTACTTGTCCTGAGCCAACCCCAGCACAGACAAAGCTCAAGTGTATGAACACATTACAAGCCTGGGCATAACTAATGGCGTTGGACAACAGTGCTAACTGAATTAATTTTAGATACTCTCTCCTCCTACCACTCTGTTTAAATTACTTATTAAAGCTTCAATCTCTGTGAAACATGAGATTGTAAGTGCAAAGCAGCCAAACATCAGTTTTGTCAGAGTTGAGTCTCAGGCTGACATTCGGCCTCACTGGTCTCCTTCCAACTTTGGTCTGCACTTCCAGCTCAGTCCTGTCCTCAAGCTGTTGTTTGCTGAAGGCATGCGGAGGACAAAGGAAGACCAAAAAAGGCAAGTCTGCAGGAACACATCAATCTAACAAGTCTTGAGAAAGTCCTGCTCCTGGTTTCACCATCAGATTGGTACCCCACTGGGACACCAAAGAGCAAGAAAACCACTGGCGGAGTTTGTTGAACTTGGTGTATTTGTGGCAAACCTTTTTCCAATACAAGATCCAGCTCTCCAGCAGCCGAAGACTCTCAGATCTGATTACCATCACATTCTCCTGCCTTGTCAGAGCTTCTGTTCTTTCACTACAGCCTGAAGATTCCGAGTGAGCTCTCTGCCCTGGATTTGTCCAGAGCTTTTTGTGCATCTCAGTAGCGCAATAGCTGGAATCCAAGCACACGCACATCACTGAGCCTGTACCATACAGCCATACAGGAGACTGTCTTACTCTTTTTCGATCATGCTTCAGGAACAGAGAAACAGGTAAGCCCTCGCATACAGAAGTGCTTGCACTACTGCAAGGCAGGGCACCTTCTGGAAGAACGTGGAGGCCTTACGTTCAAGGACTGCCACATGCTGCGCTCCTCCAGTCCTACAAATGCAGCAAGGTCCAGGTCTTCAGCACCAAGCACACGTGCTCAGTCACACCTACCTAAACTCGTCACAATCAGGGGAAACACTGCTGCGCATCTGGGACCAAACGATTACACACTCAGGCAAAATGGCTCCAGAACAACAAAGAGCACATGGACCACCCCGTACTGAAATCTAGGCAGCGTACAACGCTGGAAGGGGAGTTTGCAAGAGAAACAGTGATTTTAAGATGGGAATACATAAGTATCTACTTTGCTGTAGATAAACTGATCTCCGTTTAGTAAGTCTACTTCTCTGGTTAAATGTCACGTGAAACAAAAGGTGTTTTTTTTATATAGATATAAATTAAATATATATATGTGTATATACAATGGATTCAGCTCACTTCAGTGTGAACCCAAACACACTAACCTATGACAAGCTTCAAGCTCTCTGTTAGAGCTTTAACACAAGCTCTACCCTAAGGCTGGTCAGCTCAGAACATAAGGAAAATGTTAGTCCTAAATGAAAGCAGGCAGTCCTGGCATGGGGTACCAGAATGAACTCAGCCACACACCACAATGCACTAACTGTTTCCTGAACACTTACACACTTCCTTTGTCCTTTAGAAACACACACGACAAGTGACTAACAAATAATGCCAAGAGTTTTTAAAGCACCAAGGTTAAAAAGGAACATTTGAGCAACTGAAAAACCCTCCTCAACTACAGAATTTTTGAAAAGCCACAAAGAACAGCTTTTTTTTTTTTTTTTTGCAAGCAGGCATGGTAATTCACCATCTGAAGGCATCACACCTTTCAGGGAAAGCAAGAGGCGGAGGTGAAGAAGGAGGAATCAAAACCCAGACAAGGCCTGTAGTAGTAATATTCATCCCTCAAGTACTGCAAGACACACTGGGGTTCTGTTCAGCCACGCGGTAACTGCCCATCAACAGGGAAATCTACAGTGCTTGCCCAACGGTCAACAAAGAGGGCTTTTATGCTATTTTAAACAATCTGAAGTGTCTCAGTTAATGGAAGACCGGGCAATTGGCCCTCAACTATTTCTAATTGACTGGAATGATGGATGAAGCTAAAGGGAAAGCTGACCCACTGAACTTTTCCATACAAAGCTAGAAAACTGAAGGAGATTGTAAACAGTTTATAAGAACGAGAAGTGGGAGAGGCAGAATCCCAGAGGCTTTGCTCCTCTCAACCTGCTGTTAAGTTGTTTCAGATGAAAGAAAACAAAGACCTTCAACTCAGAGCAACAAACAACAAAAAATACAGGGAAGGCCTAAACAAATAGGGTATTTTTCCCATGCTCTCCTCCCCTTTCTCCAGTAGCTACTTAGCTCTGCCATGCAAGCTGGTCCTTTGAATCAGAAAGGGCAATTTGTCACTTTGACAAGTAAGACGTCTCTCAGGGCTCTGTGTTGCCTTGCCCTGCTTTTCGGATTGACCGGGTGTTAACCAATGATGTCAAGACATTATATCTCAGTCAATTTCAACAGATGTGATAATATATACTTAAAACTTATGTGTTAATCAGTCCCACTACAGTAAAGGTAATACTCAGCAAATCACCCGTGCCCACTGACTTTCAGAACAAAACAATCACTAGTAGCTTTTGTACTGCAAAAGGGCAATACTGCCGCAATGTGATAGAGCGGTCTACTGAACAGCTTCTAGGAGGGAAGCGTGAGGACACACATCTTCCAGGTAGGGAAATGGATGATGCATAATAGCTTCAAATTCACGGCACCTATCTTCAGGCAGCTTAGAGAGGTATCTAAATGCAGAACAACTTAATTCTTCATCTTTAGTCAAAAAGGAGAATAGGATCTTCAGAGAGCAGTTCAGATCTTGCACAGAGTAAATTACCTCCTTGGACACATCCAGCTCTTGCCACCAATTCTGCAGGGAAATGACATGAAGCACTTTAAGAACGCATTAAAGCTGGGGGATGAATCTAGGACTCAGAGCTCCAGTGTAAGAAGTCTGTGGTAGAACCCAGAACTGGATGAGTGTATCACAATTCATCATTCAGTCCCTTAGTCACAAGCTCTTTTTCTTCCCCAGTGGTTCAGCAAGATCAAGTAATAAAATAGAAGCATAAGCCATTATTTAATAAGAAAACAAGAAAAGCAAAAGAAAAAAAGGGAACACCTGGCACACACAGTGTTAGGGCTAACCCTATTTCTCTTAGCTGTCAACAGCACAGCTAGTGTTTATCTGGAAAGTTTGCCCACCAGGAAACCATACTAAATGAGCAGGAAATGACTGTTTCTCACCAAGATTTGTACTGAGAGTTCACTGTGATTTGCCCAACTACCTCCCAAAGCCAAACGCAACGCAAATCCGCGTGCCTAATCTTTGACCAAATCCAGTACAGATCCAACTTGCTTCCTCTCTGGAGTCTTTCAGATGAACTAACGAAGGCTGTATCAGGGAGATTTTTAGCAGGATGGGGTTACATCATGGATTACAATTTTCCAGCAAGCTTTTTCCTTCATCTCCACCTGCTCCCCCTACAATGCTGGCATTAGGGTGGTGTAGGATGACTCATTTGTACATGCTTTCTACAAGTCAGTCATTCAGCTTTCATTTCTCTTCGGCCCCACAGAGTTTGGGTCATAAATTAAGCTGATGCACGTATTACTAAATATCAAGTCCACAAACTTACATGCACACAGGACACAGAAGTACAAGCTACGTCCTTCATCTAAAACAAAGAAGAGAACCGTCAGTTTGGCAGAGTACAGCAGCAAGTTTCTTTATGCAATCTGTGTGTCCCAAACTCTACCCCAGTAACTTAAACACATCACTACTGCGTTAAACCAAAATCTGCCAGACCCAGCCTGTCAGTTCTAGGCTAACACATGCATGCCTACTCGCACTGCTACACAACTACCTTAGAGAATTGGTTTTTTAACTTCAAGGCAGATTGAAACCATCTATGCATTCTGTGAATTACGACCAAGACTGGAACGTTATTTGGGTGTCCTAGCAGCCGTATCAGATCAGTGTTAAATTTAACTAATCTCCTCACCCATCCACAATCTTGCCTGTAGATCTGAAGTTACGCAACAAAAATGCTTTTTGTTGCTAAACACGCTGCAACATCACAAAAACAACAAAAAAAGCTTTTATAATCTTGAGGGAGACAGAACAAACAGATCACTAATGAATTTTTAAACCTGCATTCCAAGAAAGCTGTTTCTTAAATAAATTATTTTTTATTCTGGGGAATACAAAGTGGTTGACAATAAATCTAATCACCCGTCTCATAACAAATGTGCTTGGCGATGTCTCCCACTATTAAGCACCAAAGCAAGTTTGCTTGGCACCAAGACAGCGGGACTGCTTCAGTCCAAACGGCTCCCCAAGAGATTACCCGCGTTAAATCACATTCTACTTCGTTCATCCCTCTGCATCTCGCCTTCTTGCCTCCAGCCCCACACCAAAAGCCACCATCTAAACAAAACATAGCAGGAAATGTGTGAACAGCCTCTAACAGAGGCCTGGCTCTCAATATTATGTAACCCCAGAGAGCAAAAATGTGACAGCAGGAAAGAAACTCTGCAGGAGGTCTCTGGATGACAACAAGTCCATTTGAACACCAAAAGACACAAATGAGCCAAGAAAGCCAGAGGCTGCTCCATCTGCTGTAACTCTTCCAAACGGAACAGACTCCTGCAGAAAGACAATTTTCCCAAGTGCAATGCAGTTACTGTGCTATTTCAAATACCCAAGACAGTTCACCCACGGCTTTTTTTCCCCAGTAGTCTGTTTACTTCACACATTCTCTGCTTATTTTGTAAGACTGAGCCTTCAACCCCTACTTGTACATGGACAGACCTCACACAGACTAGAAAGACGGCAGGTAGACTTGCTAAGCCAGTGTTAAACTAGCAATAAACCTTAGAAAGAGAAGAAAAAAAAATAAGGAAAGCACTTGGATATTAGGGAAAATGCTGGGTGAGAACATTTCATCATCACTATTTGGCATTTGCACAGTCAGTACTGGGACAACCTGTTCAGCTCTCGTACCCATAGCCGCGGCAGGATGCAGACACACTGCAGTGGGCTCAGGGCACCGCTAACTGAACAGCTGTAAGAGGAGGTTCAGTAAGGTAGCTCATCCAGCCATAAGGTCCAAGCTATTCACCTCAAAGAGAAGGTCAAGGGGTGATCTGATTACAGTTCAAGTGCCTAAAGGTGTAGTGGAAAGTTAGTAGAGAACCTTTCAGTCTCACAGAGCTAAACGTTTAACTAGTCCCAATGTCAGGAAGCTGAGGGCTGACAAGCCACATGCATTTTCTTTTAAGTTTTAGACAGCGAGTGTAAGTGGCACAAGTAAGAAAAACTTACATGCTAAAATTTTTATCACTATGTAATAAGTTAGGCATATTTATTTTTCAGAAACACATTTCTATTTAATCAGAAACCTGATAACGGAGAGGTGCTCACGGGCATGCATACAAGTACACCTACTTGACTGTTACACCGCTCTGAAGATTTTTGAGTCTAAGAAATTATTTAAAGGTTGTGAAGGACTGCCCTGAGCTCACCCCCAGCAAATTATACTTAAATGCAATAAAGAGATTATTGTCAGCCAGGGAAGTGGCTAACAAAAGCTCCTCACTCAGCAATAGTTTTGGCCTACGGTGTTCTCCCTCTCCTCACACTAGTGAGGCATGGCGAATCCCCTTCTCAGCCGTGCCAGCAGTACTTCAAGTAAGGCCAAGAGGCAAACAAGAGCATTGTGTCAACTGAGCTGAGAAACCACCATCACCAAGGAACGACTGTCTGTCCCATCCCCCAACCTCTATCTACATGACAGCTCCCAAACTCTATTGTGCCAGGAACCAAAATGGTTGCATAATAGTAGGAACCAGTGACTGAAGGAAAAAGAGAAGAGATGAGGACCATTTATTCAGGCATTGTCACCCAAAAATTCACGGGAAACCACTGCGTCCATTCAGAGTATAATAAGAATGCTAAATATTGACAGTCAGGCAATTTAGCAAGGACTGCTATTACCGCATGATGAGCACGAATCTCAGAAAGGAAAAGTCATTTAAGCTAAGGCAGGAGTCATTTGCCCAGAGGTAAATATCTTCACTAGAAAAGTAAAATAGCTCTCAGTTTCTTAGTTAAATGTGTTTGGCTTTTTTTCATTTTACATCAGCTCTAAGTGTTCCACATGCTTGCTGGAAATACGCATCTTTCTGTGATCGCTCCTATTGGCACTGTGCATGCAGTCAGCACTTCTGGATTAAAGCACTTGATTACTGAATACCTTCTTTGCTTCAGTGTTCACTGCTAGGACTGGCCCTCAGGACTCCCAGACTCTGGAGATAAGAGAGAAAGCACAGAAAAATGAAGACTTGCCCTTGGTCAATGAGGACTGGGTTAGAGAGCAGCTAGGCAAACTGAACACGCACAAATCGATGGGTCCCGATGGGATGCATCCATGCGTGCTGAGGGAGCTGGTGGAGGTAATTGCTAGGCCACTCTCTCTCATCTTTGAAAAGTCATGGAGAACAGGAGAGGTGCCTGAGGACTGGAGGAAAGCCAATGTCACTCCAATC
>VZSC01005242.1:80231-126289 GCA_013398225.1 Steatornis caripensis | reverse complement strand
CTTCTCCAGGCTGAACAGACCCAGGTGTGTCAGCCCTTCCTCACAAGAGGGATGCTCTAGTGCATAAACACCCTGCCATAAACACTGTTCTGCCTCCAGGACTCACCCTGCGCACAGCACTGGAAACATCCTCAGAAATACACGCTAACAGGGCTCATTCTCCTTGGGTTTTCAGCTTTTGGGTTTACCCTGTTTCTGAGTGGAGAAGAGTGCCTTTTAATCCCTTCCCAGAGTCCCCAGCAGCACAAAATTATGTCCAAAAGTGCTGGCGAACCCTTGAGTCAGGTTCGCTGGTCTGGACTAACCCATCATTCATAATGATATTCTTAACAAGTCGTCAAGAACAGTCTGACATAAAGCCGTAACACTCCACACCTCAACTTGTTACATCAGGGAGTACAACAGTTATCAACAGATATAAACATAAGCATGTAAAAGAGGAAGTTTGGCAGAAAGGAGATGCAAAAGCAACGCTGGGAGCCAGGGGCACACCAGGAAAAGATAAGCAGAGCAGAAAAGCATTACAAAATGCATGAGTCTATCCAGGGTGGGGAAAAACAAAACAACAAAGCATAGCAAGGAAAGGGGAGGGGGAGAACAGGAAAAAATGAGAAAAGACAGAATCCATAAATTTAAGCATCATGTGCAAGCGAAATCATTGGCTTTCACATGAAAAAAAAGTGGTAGGAAAAGGGGAGGAAGGGAGAAGTACAGGAGAAATACTTCAGTCTTTAATTTCATCATGTTAGTTCACCGTATAAATCTTTTGACAAATAGTAGCTCTCTCCACACATGGCAGTATATTAACATTCTTTTTCAAGGCTTTCCAAACAACTCACTGTCATTCTTTTGGCTTTTTATGTGGTTTGCCTAGACCACGTTTTTGCTGCTAAACTCTCATCAGATGCGTATCTTGCACTGGTACTTACTGACAGGAAAGAGATTATAAAATACAAGAAACCTGAACACAAGCCCAGCATTGATTTTACACAAACGAACACTCACAAGCAACAGCGTAACGCCTTGCTTGTGACTTACTGATGCACCTACATACATTTAGGACGAACTGTTTGTGCCTGAACTGTTCCATACTGGCGTGTGAGCCAGTTTATTTAAGCCATTTAAGAAAGGACAGAAAGGGTCATTTTGAGACCCTCCCGGAGAGCACACCTCAAGGTGTATCACGACTCATCTCCCACACCAAAAGCTCACGTGCCAGCTGCACCATTTTCAGCCTCCCAGCAGGCTGGCTCACTGCATCTGAGACACGAGCTCAGGACTGGGGAGGAGTACTGCCCTAAGCCACAAATCCCAGGGAAGTACAAGAACAACATAACACAAAGACGCAGTCAAATTAATAAATCTTGCTTACAAGGGATGACAGTTAGCAAGTCAGGAAGAGCAAATGTAACCATCTAGCTGTTTGGGTGGAAGACAAAGATATCCATCCTGAATGGCAAATTCTGTCAAACACCGATGAACACGTCACACGCCATAAGCAGAAAACTAGCCGGAGTCTACACTTAATTCAATTTTTCATGTCAGCAGTGACCAAACATCAGTATTTACAGCTTCCCACCATTTATCAGTTCATACACGCAGAAATTAAATGAACTTTTGAATAAGGAATCATCAGCAACTCTCATCACAGGAAAAAACCCCAGAAAAATATTTTTGGCAAGAAATTTAAACTGAGTACAGCTGCATTTAGAAAATTAAAGGAAACCTAAGGATAACCGTATCATTCACTTAACAAAAGCTACCCAACATATTGTAACAGGCTCTCAGTATACTATCTAAAATGTGTCTGGAGCCCAGAAAATATACCAGATAATGTGCTCTGTATACTCTCAGCAGTAGACGTTACAGCTATTCTTAATCCTAGCTTTGTAAGCCTTGTAGACATAATTCATTGTGCTTTTGGATCCATAATATTTCGCAAAGCACTGCAGTTTGCAGGCTTATAAACATGCCCCACCAGCTCACTGGGTAGAAAGATTTCTGCTGACTTCATGTATCATTTCAGTTGCGCTCATCAGGGATTAATAATTTTCCCTGCTAAGGATATAGGCTGCAAGTACTAAGTACAAAAGGTTATGTATGTGTCTGAAAAAGGCTGGTGACATTTTGATAGGTGATATTTGACTATATCCAAAGACATTAAATATAAATCGCACTAATGAAAAACAGGGTCCTTCATTAAAAAGTGAAAAGCACATAAACATCCCAGAAGGCACTGAATACTGCACAGCACTGCTTAGAACACTGAATCATGTTCTGAAATAGCCAAATGATTTTTTATCTATCTACTATACACTATTTATAGGTGTATTCAGCGAGTTTTCCTTTGAGAAAGGGAAACAGGGCATGCGACAGCTGTTCTATCATACTGGTTTATACGTCACCGCAGATACTAAAACATTAATAAAAGATGCTTTATTCTCAACTAATTAATTTCAAAAATCTCAAATTTTTGCCAAGCTGCTGAAGTCAGTCCTCCTCTAACCCACACACCTACTGCTCTTGAAAGATGAGACATTGAAATTCGGAACACTCTACTTCCTCTGACCCATTCTGAGCAGCTGTGATAGTATCGAAGCCGTGATAGTAACTTCAGAAGGTACGCTGGAGAAGGCACAATACAAGGCTGCTACTGGGAAATGGACCTCTTCATACAGTATTTGTATCCAGCCCCACTGCCTCCATTCATTCTGCCAGTCATTTACTATACAGGAAAACAGTCAGATTCACAATTAATTTTATCTGCAAGAGAAGGTCAAGATGTCCCATGCTAATGATGTTTTGAAAACCCCCAAAGAAAAGCTGACAGCAAAAGCCAAATACACACATACAGGAAACAAGCACTGATGAGGCACTTCACTATTTCTTTCATTAAGTTCAAATAGGATATTCAAATATCAAATATTTTTGCAATTTTACTGCTTTTTAGAAGACATAATTGATAAATTGCTTTGCCATCATAAACG
This sequence comes from Steatornis caripensis, assembly GCA_013398225.1. Taxonomy (NCBI): domain Eukaryota; kingdom Metazoa; phylum Chordata; class Aves; order Caprimulgiformes; family Steatornithidae; genus Steatornis; species Steatornis caripensis. The sequence continues at coordinate 123,302 of VZSC01005242.1, read as the reverse complement.
CAATTTTACACCCGTAACTTCCCCAAGAGGAAGTGAGATCATCAGATGAGCCTCTGTATTCTTTGCAGACTTTCATGAAGAAATTTCCCCTCTTTTTCACAGTTGCACACATACCACAAGAAGACAGACCATTTTTTAATAAGAGAGTATTTCACATAATGAGAAGAACCTGAGAAACCATGAAGGGAGACTAACTTAAGCATTTCTGGCTTAATCCTCTACTGGTAAGGTCACATCTCAGCACACTGCCAATTCTGAAGCACTGCCATATTTTGCAATGAAGGTGATTTTCCATCACAGGGTATTTGCATTTCAATAATAGGTTTCTATATACTCAGCAGGAAGTAAGAATACAAATCCACATAATTAGTTAAATGGAATTTTACACAGTTAAAAAAACCCTTCAGAACAAATCACTAAGTAAATTGCTTCAAGAACATTACCTTCACACCTGCAGCAACACCATAGCAGAAGAAATCATCAGTGAAATCCATTGCTTACAGCATTAAGCAGCGTTTTGCAGTTTCAGCAGTCAAGCAAGTTCAAATGGTCAGTAGCAAATAGCTTTTGTAAACCATTTGTATCTTGTTACTCCTAAAAAAGATCCACAGGAGAACTAAGCTGTTGTCTAGACAGGTGAAGAGATTTTAAGATCTTCACTGTCAATGCCCATACTACCACACAAGCATTAGATTACTATTCTCTCTCTCAGAGCTGTATGATCTTGATGACAGACAAATGGACTTTTTTCTAAAAGGAGATTAATTAAATGGAGGCTTGGAATTCAGCTGAATTGCCCTGCAGTGTCCACAATGCTCAAGTCAGTGCAGTACCACATACAGATGCAAACAAAGCTGTTTCATATGAAGAGGAAGGCACTGACAATACACTACCCATTCATGCTACAGCTCTTTTTTGGAAGTGTATGTATATGCTTCACTACATAAACCAGCTATATTCAGTGCTCATAATTCTGCATGCAACACCACTGATGAAGTGCACTTCTCAAAACAAAGAGACCACAGACTGCCGGGAGCTGGCCAGACTCAGCTAAGCAGTCCAGAGGGCAATGGTGAAAACCGGCATGTGTTGACATCAGTTAACATGTGAGAACGCTGGTGGCTGAGACAGCTTAACCATTAACTGCAGTCTGCTTTTCTAAAAGCCTGGCAGCAGTAGTCTAGAGGAGGCATTCCCCAGCCTATCAAGAGAAATAACAAGTGACAATTCAGGAAAGCATGTTCACCATCCATTCATGCATGCAATCTTGGGCCAACCAGCGGATGTGCTAAAAGGTTTTCCCCAAAGGAGTGTTTATTAATTAATATCTACTGAATTAATTGGTTGTCCATATGCTCTGCTGTGTTTCTAAGACTGTAGTCCTACCGATATTACTGAAAGGTGTCAGGTGTGGTGACTACCCAGGAAGTTCATCAGGACACTTCAGCCAATTCAAAAAACTAATTTACATTTTTCTTTTCACCAAATTCAAAGTGTGTACATCTATGTAGAAGGCATGGAAAATGCATTAAAAATCTCAAACCCATAATCACTTAAAAAAAAGCCAACATATGCTCTTACTTCAGACACAACTGTGGCATACAGCAGAAAAATAGAAGGAAGACACTGATCTGAGGCCATCAGCTCATCTACAAGCGCACTACCTGCAGTAACCCTGGTGTTCGTTTTAGACATTTACCTTTACATTCCTTAGACCGTTCTATTCCCAGTAGCTAGTGCTACTACTACCAAACTAATCTTTAACATCTGCCATATCCTCTCCCTTTCATCAGTGCAGGAGAAGTATTTTTGGATTCTGACTTCACCTGGCACAAGTCTTTCCAGTGACATCATTTTTCCAACATTATCAATCTCATTGAGAGACTTTATTCATCACACATCAGGGTCACCTGGCAAGGTCCGCGACTCCCGTCGTTCCTGGTATTGTAGTCATCCCTCATCAGCCCGTCTATGTAAGCTAAGGCTGTAGTAGCAGAGGAGGGAGAGCAGTCATACAACCATTCGCTTGTAAACGCACACTAGCACAGGTTGTGTGTTCTCATCCATGAGCACAAACTACTCACCGAGATGTTCCTCCTCCACTGCAATGCCACCTCTCCTAAACCCACTGGATGTACGTAACAGTGCACAGGCCAGCAAAACCCTTTGTCAGATTAAGGGAGGATGAGCACCCAGGCTCTCTAGCAGATTCAAAGGCCTCTGGTGTTTATTTAGTCTAGGTCTCCAATTTCAGCATTCCCTCACGTATGCAGTACCCACTCAATCCAATTCAGAAACTTGAACACCAACAACTATAATTACCACACCCAGTGGTGAACTCAGGCTGCAGCAACAGCATCCACAACGCAGACGAAGCTAGCTGCCCTGTCTCCCTTTCGGAAAAGAATATTTCTGAAGCCAACGTCTATAGCAGAAAAACACCGTCCCAGTTAAATTAAACCACTATGTTCCAAGGTTTTACTACTGTACCACCGGTACAACACCACACTGTCTACTGCAAGCTGAACAGGCCCAAGGACCAGACATTTGACCACTGATAGGCAGAAACTGCTCTCGCAACATCAGAAAGGTCTCAGGTGCCGCCATAATACTGTTCTTAAGACCTCAAGAAAATGAGGCTGAGAACAGCGTAGCTATAGAACTTTAACAAGACAACTCTGCTGCAGGACATGGTTAAAGCATACCACAAAAGAAACATTTATCAATATACACAAGCGTGGCTGTAATGTGTTCAAAACTAGCTTCCTACAGAGGAAGCTGACACCAGGTCACGCTGGTAAGAAACAGAAGGGGCTACACAGACCCTGAAAATCACATTCGTAAATCAGAGGCCTTGCTAATAATAAATTCTTTACAAGTACGTAATAACTAAACAAAAATTAAAGCTAGCTTCACAGAATAACATTTGCTGTGAAGCAGGCTGCAAATGAGAGTCAGCAGTATCTATGCTGTCTGGCAAACAAATTTTCATTTTATACTGAGCCTATGACAAGCAATACTTTTGAAGTGATTCGTATAAAACATTAGCACACAATGCAGTGGCTAGGAATCCAGCAAATAGATGGGAAGACACCTCCAGTTTGGGAGAGTTGTTTCTGAAAGATTTGCAACATGCCACATGGAACTACGTACAGCACTTCATCTTTCTGAGAGATGGCAAATCTCTCTTAAAGCTATGAGCCGCTCCTCTTTAATTCAGAATACCTGGCCCATCCAATGATTAAATCCTTTGACATTTCATTCAGGAGGAGGTATTTCTCTTTCAGATGCTAGTAAAAAGCAAACGACAACAAAAATGATAAATGATCTGTTTCCAACCACTCTGATACAGCATAAGCTGACACAAAGGATTTGAAGAAGCAGTAACCACAGTACCCACAACATCATGTCAATATAACCTCAGTAACCCCCTTGTGTACAGACTGAACTGTTCCTAGAGGCATCTATTTGCTCTTCAAGGATTCAGGCTTGAGGGGATCTTCTCCATGCACTTCATTTTGTTTTGGTTCACTACCCTGCATGCAGATTATGGAAGACTTTATGACACACTTGCTGTCCACCTGGAAGACATTAATTATTAATTTCCAAGCAAATCAAATATAGGCAGCTCTTGGGCTTCCCTCTGTTTCTTCACTGCTTGCTTTGAAGAAAAGAGAACAGAAACATTATGTAAAATCCAGGTAGAGAGAGTAAAAATCGCAGTATTTTCCAGTCTTGGCACAATAGCTGGGGAGTCAAAGGTTTTAATCAAAACTCATGGATTAGGAGAAATTATTTCAAGTACACAACGTGCATGCCAGATCAAATCTTGTCTTCTGTCATACAAGGTAACCATTAATTTGCAAACATTATTTTAACTGGATTTTATATTGATCAGACTAGGTGAAAAGATGTGAAGATGTGATCTCTACTGCCAGCTTCACCCTCAGGAGCACAGACACCAAGGAGCGAGTGAGGACTTCTATGAGGTCTGTGCTGAAGGAGGCTCCGCACGCAGAGACAATTCAGTTGGTGGTGAAAGATTACATCCACCATGACTCCCTGCCCAGTCCTTTGAAAGATGTCATATTTGTTCTTTTATGTCTGCAGTGCAGCTCTGGGGAATGGCTAAACATAGCCCAAAAGGCGACCAACGACAGAAGCAACACAGTCACTTCATTAAGCGCCAGCTCAGACCCTTACAGACAGCTCTTGCTCTAAAGGTATTTCAGAGCAGCTAACTCGAGCAGGCTATGAGAAGCCAGCGCATCTCATCTGCCAGAACATGAAAGCATCTGACAAAGGGAGGGGGGGAAATACCTATTAGGGATTGGTGAAAAGGGAAAAAGCCACAGCTACATTTTAATTTATGTATAAATCCATGATTTGTGCAGTCAGTGGAACCAAGCCATCTGATTTAGATTTGGCTCACTGATGAGTTTCTCTGCTCCTGAAAAGGAAGAGACTGTTCAGGTTTTCCAAGACAGAGTTAAAAGGAACCACAAAGATCTCCTCAGACCAAAAGCACTAGTGACTTCTTGCAAGATGTAAATACACCAGAAACTCTCAAAAAGTTTCTGACTCCAACTTCTGCTTTCACAGTACAGCTTGTCAGATGAGTTCGTGATGTCTTTTGTAGCTGCGCATTACCTGGAGGCTGACTGTAAGAAAGAGACAGCTACCGCTTCACAAAGTAACTCCTGATGCAAATACTCTGTCCTGAAGGAAAAACCATGCTCTTTTGAAATAAAATTAAACCACTGGTAAAGTAAAGCAATTACTCTGGAGTGAAGCCACTTTTAATAGTAATGAAATCCATGCAAGGACAACTGTAATGTCAAAAATTGACACTGGAGTAGACTACACAGACCAGAACAGCTATACTGACACATCTGTCTTTGCCAAATTCACAGGATTTTTTCCTTAGCGTAAAGGCTTGCAATAGGAATTCAGGAGAATGTATGGAAAAATCTTTGACAATTCAATATATAGAACACACAAGGTATCAAAGCACAAAGGAAAGAAAACCAACCCCAAGAAGCAGCTTTATGGAGCGTGCTTAAATGCTTTGTTTCCTGCCCACAATTTGCCTACTGATAGAGCAACCCACAAATGACAAAAGTGTTTTTCCCATTCAGTTACCATTCGAGATCTCTGAGATGTTTTGGGAACAGTGGGAGGTAACAGTCTTAGCAAAAAACAGCTGGATGACTAGGGAATGCAAAGCACCAAAAGGCTGAGCTTTAATAAGGGAAGGCCAGATGAACACGCACACTACTATGCAAACGATGACAGGGAAATAAAATTGCCTTGATTGATCTGATTTAACATTGCTGAGAAACAATTCACAGCTAGGGATTTACTAATAATGTTCTCCTGAGATAGCCTTCGTGTGACAGCTGCATTTTGTTTCTCTGGTAACACCTTTAAAAAGAAACCCAAAGCCAGACGTAGATTACATACAGCAGCATCCACTGCCAGTACTGGTCTGTGCAGTCACAGTCAACTTCCTCAGTCTTTTTCCCTTTGTTCTTTAAAAAAAGAGAAGAAGAGGGGGAAAGACCGCATCTGTGACATACCTTAAATTATCAAACTCAGTCAGCTTTTGCAGTAATCTGAATCGCTGGGAGGCTGAATTACTTTTGCAGTAATCTGAATCCCCTTGCATTTTCTCACAAAATGAGTCTTGCACAGATAGGATGCTGTATTGCACCAGATAAAGAGAAAACCTGCAGAACTGAGGTCAGGGGTTTACACCACTGGTAACTGCTATTCTCTTTCATTAGGAGAGGCAGTGGGCTAACACGTGGTGTGTGCAAAAGAACGAAAGCTAAAGCAAATAGCTTGCAAGTGTTGTTAAATTATCTGTAGTGAGTAAGAACCACAAAAAGCACGCAACATACAAAGAGACTATGAGGTTCAGTTAAGCTGACATACACTGATCAGGAAAAGACATCAGAATACTGCCAGAAGTCCTAGCATGAAAGACTTCCAGTTTAGGATCCAGTCATCAGGTGTGAAGTATTTGAAGTCCTACTGCTGACCAGGGGTTACAAGAAGAATCCCGGAGCATTCAAGCGTAAGCAACTCTGCTGACTGATGGCTCAGGCCTAAAAACTAGTTGAGGGAAAAGAAACAGCAGCTCAGAGAATGGCAAAAATTTAGACTGACTTTCACATGTACTCTAACGGTACCTGGAAAACTGTGTTATAGACACTATCTAATTAGACGGTAAGTCACGTATCAACATTTGATGAACTGATGTTCTCTACTAGTGCATCAAAGAACCTGAGATTTTTCTGACATTTAAGAAAACCAAGAAAGTATTTTCAGAAGTTGCATGTGAGTCTCTTAAGAGTCTCTGACGTTCCTCTAAAGGAAGCAGATGATTGTGCTGTCCTTCCAGTGAAACCCACACTACATTTTCTGTTTGTGGTGTTTATTCATTAAAAAGAAAGGGGAAAAATCCTTTCTGCTAGGGCACAGCTAATGGTGGAAAGAACTACCTCATTCATCTAAATAAAGTCAGCTCTAAAACCTGCAATAACCATTTAAGTGCCTACTTTGTTAATTATTTCACTGTTTAGCTAATTCATTATGAGCATCTAAATAATAAACTCATTCACCATAAACCGAGATCAGAGACACCAAAGACACCTGTTCAGACTATCTAACCTTCTGCTCATTGCAGGTCTGTCCCCTGCAGCCTCACCCAGCAGCTTTACTGGGTCTCTAACCCCCATGAGACTTTTCAATCATTCCACAGCTCAATACAGCACAGCTTTATGAAAGCTTCCTCTGTCTCTTCTAACATCAATTCCTCTGTAGCCTTTGTGTGGACTGTTGGGATGGTTACCTCCAATTTTCCAATTTCATTTCAGGGAAAAAAGGTCACCTTCCAGCATGAACAAGGACAGCATCCCCCAAGGGATGGAACATGTAAACTGCTGTATTATTAATCCACTTTTCCTCACCTGTTAACTTTTGAATTTATTATTTTGCATATGTCTCCGACAACAACGGCTCCTCTGAAAATCAGGATTTCTATAAATACATAGCAGAGCTCACTTGGGAAACAAGTGCAACGCACCTTTGAGAAGGCATGAGGAATCACAACTGCACCTCCCACACGCCCTCCATTATATGCCCCATCCACTCCCTTTCAAAAAGGCATGGCACTTGTGATTTCCTTCAGAAAAAGGGCACGTCACCTTTCTATGCTTCATTTCAGTTTAGCATTTATGTAGCTCAGAAGATAACTACATCTTTAGTGGCAATTTTAACATATGATTAAGTGTGCCTCAGATTAGGGTACTTTCACCTTTCTTGCAGATGGTAATTGAAGTTGGCACTCATACTGGTCTGAGAGGTTGTATTAGCAGTTCAAACACTATTTTCCCGTTCGTGAGGAGTGATCTAAACTTCAGGTGGAGTGCAATAGCTGGAGCCTTGGAGAAAAATAAAAAACAAGAAGTGACTGCGAGCCTCTTACTTGGTGTACAAGCCCATGAGAACTTCACTCCAAGTGGCAAAAGGCAACTGGAACAAATCAAAACCAAGCCCCAGCCATGCTTGAGTTCCTACTAAGGGAGTGGTGTTTTCCTCAAGTTTCCAAACAGCAGTCAGCGTGGGTGGGCATGGGGAGTCAAAGCCTTCAGAACAAACTGTTTGTTTAAAGAACTCCTTTTAATTGTCCTTCCTCGCATAGCGGATTTTAGCCATGGAATCACTTGTGCTCTGACAAGGGGTGAGTATGTACCACTGCGACTGCAACTACAGCACAGTTACTAACACCAATCTCGCTGTTTGTGAAATAAAAGCTTCTTATGTTAATAATGAATTAAAGCATTAAAAAGCAGTGCAAGTGATTTTCCATTTAGCAATAGTAGAAGAACTGCCAAACAGTTTACTGAGCACCTGAAATGATGCAGATGATTACTTCCAGCAAGCACCAGGGATGTTAACCTGAAGATTTACACAGGAAGCAAAAAATGATACTGTAATGCAGCCACAAAAATGCAGCTGTACAATGTACGCAAGCTTTATATCAAAATACACTCTTCTGAGAAACTACAGTAATTTGGGTGTGAGAGAGCAAAAAGACTTAAATCTGGCCAAATATTGCTAGGACAGCCAGAGCAAAATTAGATGCACATCAAATGCCAATTAAAAATACTAAACAAAAGCCAACCATCTTGGTCTGTAAATTTTTGCCTCCCAGCTGCTGTGCATGCACATCACCTAAAGCAGCTGTGTTTTTAAAAAAAACTCTTATGCATAGACACAATTCTTTGCAGACCTCTGACTTTACAGTGAATGACTTAGCGTATGTTTAGGCTAGCAGAACCTTTCTGACTAGTGTCCCAGATTTAGCACTGAGAGGAAAATCCATCTACAGCATAACTCTATTAACTGAACGCGGCTTCATTTAAGTCAAGAGCCAAATCTGGCTCATGTAGCCAATGCACATTAAATAGCTAGTGAGCAAAATGTGGGAAGAAAGAGAAATTTCTCAATTGAATGTTATAAACCGGGATAAACAAACTACAGTGACAAGGGGCATCTTTGAATTACAACTCCATCACAGTTAAGCCATAGATTCTCAGCCACTTTCCAAAACTGATAAAAAACACGATCGCTTCCCATTTTGCAGATGGGCACTAGAAGATGAACACTACGTCAGCAGCAGTGGTTAGAGTCAAGCTCTTCCCTTTTGACCCACTCCTGTACCCCAGGAATCGTTCTTACCATGAAAAATTAGGTTTTGGAAAGAACTCACAGGATTTACTTTCAGTCTATTTTCTTAGCACCTGATTTAAAAGATCTTTTCACAGTCTCAAACAGCCTAACTCAGGCCACTACCACAGCAGCTACCCTAAAATGAAAAGCCCAACCTGAGCAGAAAGCTTAGTGATGCAGGACACCTTTCATCAGAGAGCCTCATTTAGCCATCACCTACACTGGCATGTCTCAAGACAGCTCTGCTAAATCCATGTCACCACGACAGCTCAAATGAAGGAACACATTGCTTCTGTTAGGATAAAACCATCAGAAGAAAACAAAAGCCAGAGGGGAAGAAAGAAAATAAAAAATCCAACTGGAAGCTTTTATAATTTTTTCTTGAGTGTTACACTACTCTCCCCCACCTCTGGAATGGTTCAGGAACTCACACAAACACATTCAAAACCACATATTTGAAAAGACAGAAGCATATAACAGAGTTTGTCCTGGAGGCACAAAACAGAACTGGGTCAGAAAATTGGGTAACGTTTGACTTGCTCAGGCCAACACAATCAGGCAAAAAATGAAGTTTTGATTGGATTATGGCCATGCTGGCTTGAAGCAGTTATTTCCTACACTGACTTCAGTACTGAATGCCTTGAGCAATGACACTATCACGTTCCACGTTTTGAAGAGGATGTGCTTGGTTTCATCCCTTCATGTTTGCACATGCACAGCGTCCCTTCTTCACCCACCAGCAAAGAGGAGAAACCTTTCATAACCTTTTCCTCAGCTTAACTAAAAATCACCTGGTATTTGTCAAAAGAAGCAAGAGCAGAGCACACAAATGCCATCTTCGAGCAGGATCTTGAACCTCCTCTCTTGTAACCCGAGTGTGCCTGTGTAGGTTATTGCCATTTGCGTTACACTATGCGTGGTGTAACAGAGTATGAATGGAGCCCCGAGCTTCCTGCTTCTCACCATTTAAATCAATCCATTTTGAATACCACGAGTATCTTAATACAAGATGACTTCCAGAATGGTTAACCCTGCACTGTTTTACCTATGCCAAAATTTACACTGTTTCTCTGCTTCTAGAAAGAGTCCCAGGGTAGAAATTTTCAAGTCTGTTCCTATCCTCTGTTTCTCTGTAGCAGGCTTTCTAGTCCCTCTTTTTTTTTTTTATTTTTCTCTCCCATACGAGGAAAGGAGGCCAGATTTATTCCCCCAAAATTGTTGATTCAAGACAGCTGAATAGAGAAAAAAATAGAAAGCAGTGGGAGGGTAGCAAAAGTGGATAAACACCGAGGTGAAAGCACAAGGGTGGGACCCCGCTGGGAGCCAGCATAAGAGCTATTAACACCATGCAGTGAAAACCATGTTTAGACAAACCCTGAGGATACACATCTGGATGGTATTGACAGAAGTGACCTTGCTACAAAGTAGGGACAGCAACAGCTCTCCACTACTGCAGGAGATGTCCCAAGCAAACAAAGACCCTGTTTTCATTGGTATTGTGTAACTTGGAATAATTCAACCACCTTCCAATAATATTTTACAGTTCACAATCACCACCTTCTCCATGTCCTGAGAAGTTCAAAACTGGCATTCATTTTAAGGGCTACTTATTTCATAGAAGAGGAAATGGAGGACAGACTATCAACAGATTACCCCCCAGTGTTTCAGTGTCTCCAGCTACGCTGAGCTTACACGACACGTTAGGTGTCAGCAAGTAAGGCTCAAGTGCATCTGTGTCTGACAGACAGACTGCTGTCTCTCCCATCATACAAAGAGGAGACTCCACTTCTTTCAACTCTTCAGGCTACTGAAGAGTTAGGCTGATAAAGTTTATTCTTTTTGTGCAGCAGACTTTGTGAAATGTCCCACAAATGGAAGGGTGCCTCTGGAACTCATTTATCAGGAATTTCAGCAATGCTGTACACAGATGTTGCGTATCAGTTTAAGCTCCTGCTAAAATGCAAAATGTTGTTGGACTCAAATATGAAGGATTAACTTCACAGGACTTTAACCTGCAGAACTCCAACGAACACTGACAGCAATTCCCTCTTGTGGCAGTGAGAACACACCAGCATTAAACAGTGACATGACCAAAGCAAAAAACTCTACAGTCCTCTCAAGTCCACTGGCACGATGCACCTAGCTAGGGCCCTGAAGCCTTTCCTGATCTTGTCCTCTTCCCCTCATACTTCTTTCCCTTCCGTTTAGGTACTATTCAAATGTTTTTGCTAAACTTTTCCTGGGCGTTCCCCATACCGAGAGCACTTGCTGTCTCCAGTATCTAGTAAGTTTTCTTAAATTTTCAACATAAGCTACCATTTCTACAGCACAGCGGTTCTCATTTCCTTTGATATTTTCAAACAGCATTCTCTCTCTCCTTCTTTATTGCCCATCCTATCTTAACATCTGATGCCCAACATCCATCTCCTTCAGTATGTGCCCAAAGCACTCAGCCTCCCACTTAGCAACTCGGAAAGCCAGCTCTTCGACCAATAGATCAGCGTGAGCCATTTCTTCCTCCCCTTTCACAACAACCTTTTACAACCATCAAATACAATTCACAGGAGCTCTGCCTCAAGAGTTTTTATTACCAGTCCCTTTCAATCAAAGGCACTGGGCCAAAATAAACAATCTCACTTATTATTCCTACAACCTACTGTGCATCACAGCCATTCGTAGCATACCTGGGTCTACTTTTCACTGTGTTCTACGGATTGCTCATTTTAAGAGATGTACAGGGAAGAGGATGCTGAGGTGGGACACGTGACTCCATGAGCAGAGAGAGCCTGGGGAACAGGGATCTATAGTGACTAACCCAATGGCATCCACCTACAGAGGCTTCTTTACAAGAAGCTTTACGACCTGTAAGTGTTCAACTTCAGGTTACTTGTAGAGTCTCAGTTCCCATTCCACAAAGCCTAACCTCAATTTTTGCCCAAGGTTGCTCTATTAATAGCAGCTTGCTTCTTCCTGGGAAGTATCAACACAATAATCTCTCAGATTCTTTAATATGGGCAAACAACAAAGTAAGGCAAAAAGCAAACAGTAACGGAGACAATCCAGCTTAGAGAAGTTCTTACCCTTCAGCTGGCAACCAAGTGAAAACTCTGTATCTACAAATGTAGATCAAGTATTTCAGAAACACCCTCTGAGAGAGGCCTCTTCCATTGGATTGAAGTCCTGCAGTTCAATCTCGACACGAATGCGAACTTTTCAAGTAATTTCTCCTCTTGCAGATCATCCAGGCGCTTTTTAAAAACTTTTTCCTCAGAAAAATAAAAAAGTTCTCCTCTAGTCTCCAAACTGAAGCCAGCTCTACATACATCCATACGTCAAATCTCAAACCCTGCTATTCCTTTACGCTGACTTGAAGAAAAGCATGGCTGTTGTAACAAGTACAAAGCCTACAGAATTCTCCCAGTCACGTGAACATGAGTCCTGCTTAGATGAACAGCTGGCAAACACAGCATCACACTCTAGATTTTCTAGTCTTACCACCAATTTTGACCGTCTGGCATACACGCGCTTACATGCTTTTCTTACGAAGCCTCTTTAGTTCTTCATGTAGCTCACCAGCTCACTCCTGCCTTTATAGTGATCCTTCTGGGGAAAACTGTTTTGTTTTTTTTTTTTAATTTTTTGCATCCTTGCTGCCAATTTCTGTGTTAATCAATCAATAGATGTGGTTCACAATAAGCAATCACTCCCTGTTACTACATGGCTCACCACGGCACTGGTCTCGCCATCTGCTGCACTGGTGAGGCTGGCTTGTGCAACAGGATCTGCTGGCAAGCTGCAAGGCAGGCAGCCAAATAGCTGCTGGCCTAACAACATCATCATCCTTCTCCGTTAAAAATACCACATCCTTCTCCCACAAAAACAGAGCAACTGTTCTCCCACTGAAGCATCCAAATCACTCTACTACCTTAGCACAAAGATATATGCCAAGCTTTCAAACAACATGTTTTTGTGTTTGAAGGATGTCAGGGGTTACACACAGAAACCTACCCAAATATTTCCCTGTGTTGTCAGACCGCCAAGCACAGAACAGCAGTCCGTCTGACAGACTAACAGGCCAGGACCAGTGGTCTACAGCAAATAGTAATTTTTTTTGGTCAAAAGGTTGGCTTTACAAATAAGTTATTAATTTAGTGGTTGAATGATACTCATAAGACTTCTTTGATTTGATGCCAATTTGATGCAGATGAAGTAAGTCACTAGGTAGCCCTAGTTTTACTGGCTTGATTTTTTTCAAGCATAAATTTTGTCTTTCTGGCTTATCAGGCAACACTTTCAAAAGCATTCGAGTTCTGCTGATACCACGTATTTCTCCCGCCAGTGTAAGCCGATACACTTCTGGAAAGAATACAATCCTTTAAAAGCATTATTTTGATTGTAATAAGCAAACAGAGAAACTTTACAGTAGTAAGAAATTTCATCTCCTATGCACAGGAAAGCATGAGTATGGCAACCATGGTCTAAGGAGGCAATAAAAGATGGAACGAAGTGTTTTGGGACCAGCTTCCACAACAGCACAAGCAAACATATCACTGGCACCCAGCAACGTGAGCTTAAGCATGGCTTGTGCTTCAGTCAGCTTCTGTACACCCAACAGCAAACCACTTACTAAAACACATAATAGTATTTTGATTTTAAAATGCTCTTAACCTGATGCTCTTAAACCCCTCCCCAGATCTGTAGGGGTCAGATTCCTCAGTAAGGTAATGCAAAAATAGTACCGAGTACAATTACCTTAACATGGTTGCATCAAGATGATACTGAAAGTCATACACTCTGGATGTCTTGTCCTATAGTAACACAAAGTATTTTGCATCAGGACAAGGGCAGTCTTTCAGTAGCAGAATAAGATTTCAAGGGGAAAGAAATAATGTTTTTCAGTTTCTGAATAGGAAAAGAAAAAAAGCATTTACAGATACTCTTTCGAAAAAGGACAGTTGAGACCAATTCTGTCATCTACTTCAGAGACCTTTAAAGGACATTTTGTAATTTCAAGCCAAAGCGTATCAGCCTATCATGGGGAAGGAAGAGGAAGGAAAGGGGGGAAAAAAGTTTAATTTCCCTTGCTCATCTGAACATGCATCAAGTGAGCCTTTCAATAACCTCATAAAAATGTGAAAGGCAGAGAAAACAATTTAGGATGCATTTAGAATTTATTGACTTGGCCTGGTCATACATTTGATAAAATATCTTGCTGTTGGTAGGGCAAGTGGGGAAAATAAAACTAAAGCTGATCTGTGGAAACTGGCAGGCTTACTTCTAAATGGAGCTTAAAACCAAAACAAAATATCCCCGACATCTCTTTGGAAAATATGCTCTTAAACACCTCCAAATTAGCCATGTTTCCTCTAAGTAAGTTTCTTAAACAAGAAATGGGCTTCAAGCCATTCCTGGTAGACCCTTGTCTCCTGCAATTGAGCATGGCCAGTGGAAGCTTCATTTGTAGGAGAAGCTTCATTGCAGAACTACTAACCGAAAGAAGCCTAGTATTTCACGTCCTTCCTACGTCAGTTTGACTCTGCCTTATGTACCTCCCTCTTGAACAAAGCCCCAGCATTTTGTTTGAGGGTGACGGAGGAAGATATTAATTTACTGGGGCGGGGGGTGGGGGTGGGTGGTTTAAGCCAAGAGTCGGTAAAGCATGGATGCATGATCTCTAGCTTTCTATTATGCAACAATTCATCCTTCCCATCACATATCCAGGATGTGCAACTTTCCCACTATGACTTTTGCAATGATGGCTTTGCACGGCAAGGGACCATGCCACTAGCTGTCACTGAAAAGTTACCCATATCTCTCAGAGAAGCTGAGTACTGACTTGAATTACTCATCACTCTAGTGGTTCTATGGAAGAACTTCAAAACCCAAACCTTAAGTTGTCTCAAGGCTCAAGAGCAGAAAGTGTATTAAGAGACATGAGATGCTTCAATTTCTTTGTGCATTTTTAACTCTTCAAACTTAGGCCACTTCTCCTCTGCACCTGGGTCATTTCTGAATCCCCAGGTCACCAACACAGCACACCAACCAGCACACACAAACAGATCTCAACCTGGGCACCAGAAAATCCAGACACACTGTTCAGTCCCTCTAGCTTATGTCTGAAGTAAGTCATCTGATTTTGATTGTGTTTCAAAAGAAACAAACTAGAACACCCGGTGGCTTTTTTTTTTTAAATTTAGTTTTGAATACACTTGTGAGGAATGGGCTAGGGAAGAAGTCTCATGTTGCAATGGGAAGCTTTTTGCCTTACAGCCAGAGGGAAAGCAATTCAACCATTTACTAAAAAAATAAACACAACAGACAACAAAAATAGCCAACAGCTCTTGAAAAATCATCAAGCATAGTGTTACCTTGCACTCTACCTCTTGATTAAGGAAGAGGTTTGGGATGCTTCAAAGGGTACAAAATTTTATTGAAAAAAGTTACTATCTCAGTGTTGACAACATAACAGCAACACCTGCTCTGGGTTCAGTGCTGAAAGGTGCCAACCTCAATGGCCTGTCCCCAGCAGATTAGCTTTATAGCCTCCTATTCAACGCTGTTTAACACACCACAGCACACATTTTAGCTGCTAATTTAACTATCCGGTCAAAACAGGCAAGAGAAGCAAATGGGTAATTTCTCCCCAGACCTTGATTTCAAACCTACAATAATTTATTTAGACACAACAGTGTTCACACGTTCATCCCCAGCAGCCTCTGAAACACAAAGCTCAGAAACCTAATACAGCTAGCTTGGGCCTAGATACATAGATTGAAGTAGGGCCCATTTAAAAAAAAAAAAAAGGCAATCAACTGCAAGGGAGATGATGCTGTTTCAAGGCATATAGCAAGTCTCTGCTACCAATCACTGTGTCAGTTTTTCAACTGAGAAGCCACTTTAATAAGTACCTCTCATTTCAACAGGCAGGACACCATCAGGCACCAAGAAATGTTGCAGCTCAGCAGAAACATAATGCAGTGATCATTGGGTGGGTACAAAAGAGGGATTATTTTACAATTACGGCAACAATGAGAAAGCAATTTATACAGTAACACACTGATGTACTGGCAAGCACCTGTCCAAAGGGATTAAATGAAAGTCTGACAGACTACAGACAGAAGAATGTCTTTAGCAAAGGTTTATGAACTTCCCCAGACAGTCATATTTCTGTGCAATGTTCCTTAAAGACAATAATTTGCATTTAGATCCATTTTAGATAAGAGGCACAATGCACAAATAAGAAATAAAGAGCACTTCGAGATTCTTATTTATTTAAAGAAAAGCAAAAAGCACATATGAAAAGGTCACTCTTCATTACTTCAGAAGGCATACTTCAGTAGCCCCCAAAATATCTTTATTTCTTGGGTTAAATATGATCAAGGAACCCCAGAGGCAACACTGGTAGTTCTTGGGAAGTTCCTGCTGCAGCAGTGGCTTTCACAGAACATCTTACAAACCCTTAGCAGGGAATGCTAAGCAGCAACCATTAGAGAGGACAGCTAGCCACGAACACTGTGTGGATGGAGAGAATGGTTCCCCATGTCCCATGTTGCAGATGCAACACTCTGTATTCTCTCGAAAAGATCTGCTTAACAGAACGAACTTGCAAGAATAACCCGCAGGTAGATCAGGCACCCTTCCAGAGCCACGAAAATCCAAATGAGAGCAGAAAAATGTGCTTCAGAAGAGAAATCTGGGTAGTTCAAAGGGAGGGCAGATAAACACTTTTACAAACTACAGAGCTTTTAGCTCTGGTTGATTTATTAAATGGGTCGTCCTCTTTTTACTATCACTTCAGGCAACACTCAATTATTCAATGAGCTCCGGTTGACTATGTTGTTTGTAAAACACTTGGGCCACCTCTGGAGAAGGAAGACAGAAGGCAAGGGGCAATAAAAACATATTTAAAAGTTAAAAAATTTAACAGAAGTGAGTCCTGTCAATTTATAAGAAGTCTCAGAAGCACGGAGAAAGTATCTCTGTAAGCCTTCTGCTAAGGAAAGTTGTATCACATAGGCACCGCAGTGAACTGGAGATGTACAGCTCAGCTGTAAAGCTAGCAAATGAAGACAGCCTTGTCTCTCTAATACCAGTACAAGGGTGATAACCCTTCTGCTGCTCCACAAAACAGGATACATTGCTTCAGCTTTAGGGCTACTGCCCATGTGTTTCCATGTGTTTAGAAATAAACACATGCTTTTCCCCTGGAAGTTTCCCATCCCTAACAGAACTGTTAGAAGTCCTCCTGCAGTTCAGCGGAGTCAAATGTTCTTGGACAGTCCTTCGGAGCTTCGGAAATGCAGCACTTTTTTGCCAGCCTAAACCAGAGTGACTCTAACTGGACAGGGAGAAACAAGAACGAAGGCAGTCTGTGAGGCAAATACCAAACTATCAGGCTAATACAGATAACTTTCCCCTGAATATGCAATTTCTGATGGATCACCAATTCCAGGACTCAGCTTCATAGTAGCTCATAGTGGCATTTAATTAATGAAAACACTGTGACCTTCACATGAGCAGTGGCTAGTTTCCAGATTTCAGCAGAAGTGGTTGGTCATGAAGCAGCAGAAGAGGCCTTGCAAAACTCTTCCTGACCTAGCAAAGAAGAAGCATTTGCTCCAGAAAAAAGCAGCTTGCTAGAAGAAAACTTGTTGACAGCAGGGAATCCTGCTATCATTTGTGCCTACTCAGTAATCAGAGCCAGTTGCAGTAAAACACAGGAATCAATCAGCATTGTCAAGACTAAACCAAATTAAGCCTCACAAAAATATTAATATAATCAGAAATGTGAAGGGCTTAGCAGAAATGCACTGAAGCCAAAACCACACATAGTTCTTCCCTACACTAAAAGAACAACCCAAACAAATAAACCCAACAACCTGTTGATAATTTACTCCCTTATGAGGTATTTTACTGCTGCTCCCGAAGAACAGTTCCCTTGCAAACTAGATACGTATGCTCAAACTGCATACGCTAAAACTCAAGTTATTTATGGCTTCTTTCCTCTTCAAAGACTACAAGAAATTTATAGGCACATAATCTATAAAGTCGCAATCAGAGCATTTTGACTTGAGCAAATTACAGGATTCCACATACCAACTAATTCTTAAATATAAAGATTAAAACCAGAATGCAGCACTGACAGCTGATGAGCACTTTGGACCTTTACAAGGATTTAATGTTTTCTTCTTTGCATCTGTGAGAAAATATTACAAAGACCCTTCCAGTCTTCTTCCAATTCTCAACATCACTGCCCCTGGAATGGTCATTTACATCTGCTCAAAGGGGTCCTGAAGAGGTATGAACGCTACAGCTGACTATATAAATACTAATACCTACCTTCCCAAGATGTAACCAGATGTAAGGCAACAACAAAGCCTGCTCAAACACAGACAAGGTTCAGATGTTTGTCACTTACCTTCTCTGGCCTGGTTTTCTGGTCAGAGTTAGTCTGCAGGGCAGCAAGGACTGGCATTGTCATGCCATCTCACAGAATGACAAAAATGCAGTCCAGAAATTCAAAGGCTACCTCTCAACTACAAGTCTGGGGTGGGTTGGTTTGGTTTTTGTTTCTTGGTTTGTTTTTGTTTTTGTTTTGTTTTGTTTTTTTTACATATAGACATCATAGGCATATAGAAACGATGTGATAAAAGAATGCTGAGTTTTCTCAACAGCTGATAACCTTGCTGAATGAGAAAGCTTCCCAGTTTCCTTTGGAAGTCACCCAGTCATTCTGGGAATCATGAATTACATCTTTAGTCTTAAACTAAATATCTGAGTTATTTAAAGTCTGCAAATAACTATAACACCACAGAAACATATCGAAAAGTCAATGAAGGAAGCAACTACTTCTCAAGAACATGTAAAACTAGTAGAAGCCAGCAAAACTGTCTGAGAGTCAGAGACAATTAACAGGTGCCCAGACCTGGACTCTACAATCTGCTGGCCTTACCAAGTACCAGAGACTGGTCATGGTATTACCTTTCTTTGCCCTCAGGTTAGACGGAGGAGTAGTAGTTTATACTCACTGGATTTATCTCCCATGAAGAATTCTCATTTCTTTCAATTTCTGTCTTGAACCAAAACAGTCCATCCCAACTGTTGCATTGTCTTGGGAACCCGATTTGCTTCTTCCTGCTATATCCTACATGTTTTTGACTACAAAACAAGCAAGATCCTTTTTCAGGAATCTTTTCATTATTTCTTCCTGTGTCTTGACCTTATTAAAAGTTCTTCCTAGCTTTTTCTTTGGTAGCCATTTATCTTCCGTACAGATGAAGTCTGTCCATTCCAGCAAATCCAGGCTATTACTGCAGAAATAGCATTGATGCAGGCATTTTAAAAATGCAGTTTTAGTTTGTGCTCATTGGGATAACTATTAATGCAGTGTAAGAATTACTCATCACAATGATTTCAAAAGGATACTTTAATAACCTTTACGTAAAAAAAAGTTCAAGTTTCTGAATCACCTATGCAAAACAATCAAATCTGCTTTTTTTCTTTTTTTAAACTAAGAACATAGTCTTTTTGTTGTATTCCAGTAAAGCTGCTTCATTGTAACCATGCATATTGCACAATGCCTATTTTCAGACTCTAGTGTCATTGGGAAATTCTCACTCCAGTAACTTCCATTCAGTCCTAGCCAAGAGCATTAGAATATGTATTAAGCTGACATGCCATTACCCAGAGAACAGCACCCTAACCAATCCATTTCAAACATCAATGAAGTTTATTACAGAGACCCAAAATTCAATATTGAGGACACATCTTTGACGTAATCTAGAATGACATCACTGGGAGAAAATTATTCACTGAAGCCACCTTCTTTACAGGGTTAAGTTATTTTTGCCTGGTTTTTTTTTTAAATAAGCAAACAAAAATTATGACAGAAATTATGCAATAGACAGAAAAGAGACTTATGTCAACTAAATAATGCCTTCTGTTTGCAACAAGCCAGGAGTATTTGGTAAGTATTTCCCTCTCCTCCTCTCTCTCTCTCTTTTTTTTAAAAGCAACCCTTCCAGTTAACTTAAGAGATTTGCAGGTGAGTAGTAACTCCCTTCTTGGTGTGGCCACTCTCATGGCACCACTGAGCAGGAAAATTGATAGGACACGGTGCAGATTTGACAGTGAGCAGTTCAGACACCAAACACTGCCAAAAAAAAAGTATGCAAGTTTATCTTCACTTTTTGGAACACAAGGCACATAGAGAAGAGATGCACCATCAGTAAGTTTAACGCAACTTTAGAAGATTCTTATAGAGAGTTTCATTTCAAACAGCTATACCTTTCTCAGACTTTCAGAAACATCACTCCATCACACGACCTTGAGACAGCCCCCCAAAGATGTCTTGCATTAATCAAACTACAAGGCATCAGCAGATTACCCTCTTTCATAAGGGGCTGCTAACGGGATTTTAGTGACAAAGCACAGGGGCAAGAATCTGTTCAAGATGAGTAACCTCTCCATCAATACCCTCTCTACAGACCAGTTCCCTCCTAGGCATTCAAATTTTCTCATGATGGTCAGCAGAAAAAGAAGGCCGAGACCCATGAAAGACCCTGACAAGGGAAGTAATTGCTCCAGGGAGAAGGCGCCTCACATCAGCCTGGGAACAGAGGAAGTCGCCTGTGAAAGCTCCCTGATGAGCAAAGCGGAACAGTTAGGATCCACTTGCAGGGCTGGTTTGTATACCTACAATTTCTCCAGCATTCATGCTTCTGCATACTCTTTCAAATTGTCCCATTCAGGTAACCAAGGGCTCCAAGCTGCCCGAGGACCCAACACGGCTACCTTTATTGCCCTAACAAAGATACACACATTAGCACTCTCATGTATGCATACTATTAAAACAATGGAGAAGACAGATGTACCATGGTATTCAAATGAGATCTTTCAAACAAAAAATCTAACCAACAGCAGCCAGGACAGCAATCGGACACCATCTCCAACAAGCTACTTTAAAACACTGTATAGAACTGTTCCTGAGTTTTCACCAGCACTCAGGTGATAAAACAGCAGCCTACAAAGAAGGTTTGCTCTCAAAGAGATTCGTACCAGACAGCATGTCACCTGCCAGGGAGGGACTGTGAAATCCCCTTTGAAGGCCAGCCTAACTTCCAGCTTTTGAGTGTCCCCTTTCCCTACTTCACAATAAGTCTCCAGGCTTTTTGATGATTACCAACATAATCAGTAGCAGTAAACAAGATTCACGCTCTCCTTACACCAATGAGGAATCACAGAGCCTTCTTGGCTCCAGGGAAGAAGATGGGGAAACCAGGAATGGTAACCAGATGAGACTGGCCAAAGACACAGCAATGCTCACAAGCAAGGCCTGAGACCCAGCTTGTACCAGGGCAACCTGGGGACGAAGCAGAAGTCTGGAGGAAGAACAGATGAAGGAGGAGCAGAACAAGGAGCAGCCAAAAGACAGAGGAAGAATTCTGAGGGGAATGAGGGAAGTCTGATGGTTGGGAGAAGATGAGTAGAGGAATATTTTTTTTTTAATCTGCCAGGGATAGATGGATTTGGACAAAGCAGGTAGGAGGCCTTGCTGCACAGAAGCATCACACATTTATCTACAAATGTCTTTTTTTTTTTTTTTTTACTATCCAGCAGACATAGGATGTCTGATCTGTTTATGTGCAAAAACGCCTTAAACATTGTCCACCAAGTACAGAGGTACTACATATGTTTCACTTGCCATGCCTCTTACCACCTAGTGAATACACAGGGATAAGCATCTGGAAGAATCACTGCTGCTGGCAACACAGATACAGCTCAAGGTCCAATCTTCAGCTCTAAAGCCATTTCTGGCACATCGCCTGCTTTCATGTAAGCCCACATAGCGCAGGCATTATTTATTTTGCCACAATCTTCAGAGACGTTTAACCTGCCTAAGGACTGTCCACCTGCCTCCCTACAGTGGAGGGGAAAGAAATTAATCATTATAAACAAAGAATAAGAAACTCCTATAGCTCCTTTTGCTCTCTGCTCTGTGAGGAGTGTGCCCAGCTGAAGACATTTCAGCAGAAGCAAATACCCTGAGCCCTTAGAGAGAAGAAGGGAGAGTTAAAAGAGGGCACACGCCTCTCCTGGTCTAGATCCCTGAACAGGGCAAGACATTACAGGATGTCCGAATACATCTTTTCTCTTTATACTGCTACTTTATGTTATCTAAGAATTAGAGAATGTTACCTAAGATTCAAATTGGCAGACTTAGTACTTGGATCATCTCAGATTTTGCACATAAAAGTCTTGAAAATTTTGTCACTCACTGGAAAAGAGGGAGCAATTTTTTGTTAATTTACCCCAAACTTCAGAGAGTAACTTTTTCCCGATACTCTCTTCTCATAGAGGTAGTGAACAAACACACAGAATGCCAACTTAGTTCCCCATAGTTGTGCTAACAGGCTTTTCTGAAAGTAATGCACCAGAGCAGGGTTCCCGAAGACAAAAGCCAGCACCAAAGCCTTCTTCAGCCTGATGATGGGCTCTCAGAACTTGTACTGAGTCTCGGCAGCAACAGGAGTACTACGCCCTTACATGTGTGTTAACTTTTTAACTAATTTTTTCAATCTACTAAAAACAAGCCATGCAACATGGAAGGTGGAGAGAGGGAGAACAAACCAGACGGCCCAGAACCCTTTTTTCAGATTCTTTCTCTAGAAAAATAAATAAAACCA
Organism: Steatornis caripensis; assembly: GCA_013398225.1. NCBI lineage: Eukaryota > Metazoa > Chordata > Aves > Caprimulgiformes > Steatornithidae > Steatornis > Steatornis caripensis. Next base: position 100,878 of record VZSC01005242.1, on the reverse strand, counting down.
CGGAGCCTTATGGCACAGGAGGTTCTAAACGTTCTTTGCAGACCTTCCGAGCACAAGAAAGAAAAATAAAGACATCAACCCAGGCGATAACAGTACCAGTGACCACAAAGCCATGGTGCAGTTAAGGTACCTCACTGTTACATCCACATCACACTATATCCTCCTCATAGCAGATGATACATGCAGAGTTGGAATTATTCCAAACCCCTGGGATGGAAATCTCACATCAATTCCAGGAACAAGCAAAAAGTCTAAACATTTCACCACTTAATCAGTATCTGTCACATTTAAAGGAAGACAAAAAACCCCTTTCCGTTCCCTTAAAGTTTGGATATTTCACAGGGAGCATTTCCCCAGCAACAATCCTCCTACACTTGGCTAACTAGCTTGCTGCCATTCCAAATGCCTCTGGAACCATCAGTGTGATCCACATACCACAATTAAAAGCTGGTGTGTACTCAACCACACCGCTGAACTACCGTATGTTTGTCCGCCAATTACTGTACAACTCCTCCCTCAGCAAAAATCCCCCTCCAGCACTGCATTCTCCGACTGGCAATAGTCAGTTCTGAAAGTTTGCAGTAGTTTCACTACTTATATCACTTTCCAAACCAAAACAGTTAAGTTTTTCTAGACAATCAATTTAGCTTTCTTACTCACAAAAGCTTTTTAAACCTGTCTTCAAGGATCTTCTATCACTCCAACTATCTTTTATTGGATAAAAGCAGATCCTAGGAACTTAATTTATGTCCTGCTGATATAACTGCCTCATGTCTTCATCTCCCACACTCCAACCTGCTACAGCAGACGTTACCATTAACTGAGGCCTCATCTTCAATAAAATCCACAACACAAAAATGCAGAAATAGGTAACTCAGAAGAGGGTGGTCACAATCACACGCAACATTTGCATCCAACATGTAGCTCACATATGGCAAAATAATTTTACACAAATACGCTCTGCCTTCTGTACAGTGCTCTACAAATCACTGCTCTGACTCACAGTTCACAAGGCTCACACAAAATGCCTGTTCTGGAAAAGAGCACAGAGTAGGACTTTGGAAGAGGCAGGCAAAGGAAAAAAGTCAACTATTTCAATATATTAAGCTGTGCAAGCAGGACAGGCAGTGCACCCACTACAGAAGAAACATCTTCCATTTGCCTGCTGTTACCAAACTCTTGCATTTTATCATTATCACAATTCCAAATTATTTCAAAAGATCCTGCTGCTATTCCCTTCCACAGTAATCTCTAACTAAAAAAACCCAGTACTAATGACAAGAGCGCTGCATCCTGCCCCTGTAAGCTTACAGCAATTCTGATCCAATTTCAGCTTTAGTTAATTTAATTGAGACATTTCTGAACAGAAAGGAAGATTGATCGTTCACAGAGAGTTAACGGTTTCCAGCCTGAACTTGTACTGACCCCATGGCTAAAGCACCCACGTTGGCCTCACAGACATCCTACTTCAATGCGAACCCATTAAAGCCTACTGAGGAGATGGGCCATGGAACAGCCTGGTGAGGACGAAACAGATTCAACATGATAGATGTCCAAACCATTAAAGATGCAATGAAAAATGTGATTTGGGAACTTTTTGGTTAAAACAACCACCATCCTTTCCTCCCTTGAAAAGTTTAACAGATATCCTACCAGACAGGTACAATGCAATGTTCTGTCCTATGACAAGGCTACACTGTCATTGTATGAGAACAAAAAAAACCCCAGCATTTGGCCTTAAATCATCACTCTCATGAATTTGAATCAAACTCCTAATGTCAGTAATGCTACTTCAGAGCCGAAAACTCAAGACTAATCTCCTCTTAATTCTTCCTGGCACTAAAAATAAAAGTAGCATTTAGCTTGAATTTTCTGTCTTTGCTTCCAATTACATCTCACAGCTCTGTTTTATAGTCTGCTTTGGTAGAAGTGAATCCAGATTTTAAATTATTTTTATCATTCTCTAAAAGAGTATGTAAAACATTCAATTTTAATTTGGGAAGGAGGGAATCCTGACATGGGCATGTGCTGATTATCCATATTAAAGAAAAAAACCCCTCCATGTTAAGACTTTATGGCACTGATGACATCCACCTTTACACAAGAGAAGTCACTCGATTAAATTTACTGATCAAGAGTGAAGCATAAACCTTACCAAGTAAGCAGTTTTATTTTATTGGTCATCTAGATGAAAGGAAGTGAAATATGAGAAGGAAACCTACATTTCACACCTTTTCCCTGGAAGTCCAAAGTGTTCAAAGCATCTGTTTGTTATTCTGCTGGACTAGAAAATTTCAATGTCCTACAAGAAACTGTAATTAAAATACATCTCCTGCAGTTTTTCCAATTTAGTAATTTAGTCTTCCTACCTTGCTGCTCTTCCACACACCTACAGTTATTGAGGTTTCATACACCCCTGAATTAGTCATATTCCCTCCCCATTTGTACCATGCAAGAAAGAAAAAAAAGAAGCAACACCAGGGCTATTTGGCCTCGTGTGGTTGCAGAGATGAGCAGCTCAGAAGCACAGGCACACATGCCCCTTCCAGCAATGGTAAGCCTTCAAGGCACACAGAGCCTCAGAAGAAAAAGATTAATTAGCCCCTGGAGGTGCTTATTCTTTTCTGCTAACTAAGGAGCCTAAGGATATCCCAAAGTGTTTTCACTGCAAGCTTCACTTCCAGTTCCACAAGGGGAAGTGCAAAGTCCTGCACCTGCGCAGGAACAACCCCAGGCACCAATACATGCTGGGGGCCACCCAGCTGGACAGCATCTTCCCAGCAAAGGATGAGAGGTCCTGGGGGACACCGAGTGGAACGTGAGCCAGCCTGAAGAAAAGAAGGATCAGGGGAGATCTTATCAATGTAAACAAATACCCGAAGGGACCCAGCCAGGCTCTTTCCAGTAGTGCTCAGGGACGGGACAAGAGGCAGTGGACACAAACTGAAACACCGGAAGTTCTGTGTGAACATCAAACACTTTGTCACTGCGAGGGCGACTGAGCACTGGCACAGACTGCCCAGGGAGGTTGCAAAGTCTCCATCCTCAGAGATACACAAAAGTNCAGCAAAGGATGAGAGGTCCTGGGGGACACCGAGTGGAATGTGAGCCAGCCTGAAGAAAAGAAGGATCAGGGGAGATCTTATCAATGTAAACAAATACCCGAAGGGACCCAGCCAGGCTCTTTCCAGTAGTGCTCAGGGACGGGACAAGAGGCAGTGGACACAAACTGAAACACCGGAAGTTCTGTGTGAACATCAAACACTTTGTCACTGCGAGGGCGACTGAGCACTGGCACAGACTGCCCAGGGAGGTTGCAAAGTCTCCATCCGCAGAGATACACAAAAGTTGTCTGGACATGGTCCTGGGCAACCTGCTCTAGGTGGCCCTGCTTCAGCAGGCGGGTTGGAGCAGATGACCTCCAGAGGTCCTGTCCAACCTCAACCATTTGGTGATTCTGTTGGTCTGTTTTAGTCACCAAAATATATCCTACTGTTTTCGAAATTATAAATCTGCATTCCAGTTCCTCTCTAGACACTCCCCATCTAAAGCAAGCCAACAGAAAAAAAAAAAACCGAAACAAACCTCAAAGCCTTTCTCAATTGCCTCCCCCACATTCAAATTTGCAGCAGCTATAAATGCATACATAGTAATTATCATCTTTACTTGGGGCTAAATAAACAGACTTCAGTCAGCACTGCTTTCTTTCTTTGACACAAAAGACCATGAGTTTCCTTTTGCTTATCAGACAGGCAAACATAGATCTAAAAATGAGACTGGAACACTTTAGAATAGTTTGTCTTCCAGATATCTACTCAATCCACAACAGGTCCGTCCAAATAATTAAGTTAATATGCCGTTATCTGAAGTGATACAGATTAAAACAAGAAATTCACATAAATACCTGTTGCACACAGTTTAAAGCGTATCTCTACTCTGTCTATAAACTCTCAGGTATGGTCTGGAAGTTAGATTTCTCAAACACCACAAGTACTGAGGTTTTCCCTCAGATAACCCCAAAGCTACATTCCCTTATTTCCCTGCTGCAGAGCAGAGCATCCAGGAACTGTAACATGCTTACCTTTATCTCAATAACAAAGTATTTAACAAAGTATAACAAACAATCCCTCCAGAATTCATTCCCTTGGGTGAAACAGCAAAAGGATCTTTCAAAGTTATCTTTAGCAGTTGACCAGAAAAGTGGAGATGTCTTAAAGCCTGCCCATTCTTTCTTATCTCCACTCTCCCCAGCTGTATCAGATGGCCTAGCAAAGCTGTCTCTGCACACCTTCAGACTATTGCGATCCTGCTAACACGATTGCTTTAAGAAGCCAAAGCATGCAAACATACCCTCCACAATCTCTTTTAAAAAGCTCTTTCAAAATCCAGCTCTTAATCAATCATCATCATAAACCCTCTCCACTCTCTGCCTATGTGACCTGACTTATTTAGAGAACAGGTTTCCATCATGCAAATCAACCCTCTTAAATCAGGCACCTTTACTCACGTGGTCCCAAATGTGGGCTGAGGCATGTTCTCACGTATGTTCTTTCTATCTGCAATGTATTCTTAATACCGTAACAAATACCTGCTCTTTGTCATACTTCTGTGATTGTTTAACCTTTACATCATTGTTTTCTAGAGTTAATTCCATACAATTTCTAACAGGTTGTCTCCATGGTATTGACACACCACCCCATATTATTATATGTTGACATTCACAGTCACTTCATGAGAAAAAAGGTCGATTAGATTCTAAATCAGTAGCCATAGTATGTCGTAATGGGCATCTCACCAAATTGATCCTTGCTGTTGTCTGACACAAAGCGACTGATGTATCACACACAATCTTCATTCATCACATTTCAATTAAACTTCTCTAACAGAGAAAGACTGAATTCAAGAGTAACACCACTATCACCAGATGGCTGAAAGTTCAACTCAGCACCAGCAAAAATAACTTGCTGTGCCATCAACACCCTCCTCTTAACAGTCTCCCACTCTTACTTTGGTAGCAAATCACTGGCCCCCAAAGCAAAAAACCTTAAAAATCAACACAGAGCCTGGATCTAGTCTGACAGTTTGTAGCATTTAAGCCATCTACAAGGCCTTTCGTAAGTGTAAAGATGATGCAAAATCTAGCAAAAGGAATTCCCCAAAACACCTCATTCCTCAAAACACCCAAACCAGCATTACCATGTCCGTAGCATGCTTATGACATCAGCTTTTTGACTCAGTACTGATTTCAAAGTATACCAAAGGGTGGTGGTTAGCACTGGGAATCTACTGCAAAGTCCAGAAGGAAACTGAGGAAATCTTTCTTCATATGCTTCATTATTCTATTTTAGTCCTTAAAAGAGAGCACCTTGCCACTGCTTCATTGCTTTCCAAAGACAACTCAGACGGAGGGAAACCTGACTGTCCTGAAGCGTCACACTACTCCCATGGTCATTCCTCGGACATCATCACTGACTCTGAGGAACAGCAGAGCCTCCAGGCCCCAGTGCTCTGAAGTACTTACACACTCAGGTGGATGACTTCCAGTTCCAGAAAACTGTAAAGCAAGCTGTTTTCAAAAGCATATTACAACAAGCCAGGCATCCAGTAGCTCCCAAACTTTCCTGATAGTTCTAAGTGCAGAAAGCTAGCTGTCAGCTAAGTCCAACGAGTTAAAGGAAGAAGTATTTGTCTGTCTGTATTGTACTGGCCATCCAAAACAAGGAGTACCAGGCTACAGAGGTTTATCTTCTCTACATCATATATTACTTCAATAGACAGCTAAATATAGTAAAATGGTGATTATTTAGCACATCTTTAAAGCAACAATTTCCCTCCCAATTAATTTCCAGTTCCTCAGATTAATTATCTATTCAAATTTTCTCGATGCACACACTGCAAGAAACTGAATGCGTTTCCTGTAAATTAAACTGCCTTCAGAGATAATGATGCTCCTAAAAGAACTTTGACTAAGCAAAGAACCAAATATCCATTCCACTGAATCTGCCTGGATGGCTAGAAGGCAGAAAACAATGTCTCTAGACAGAGAAACTCCGGAGTTTGAACCTGAACAATACACTGCTTTCACTTGTCCTCAGCGTAATGACCCTAACATAATAACAAGAAGCACTTCTCCACTGGCTCAAATAAGACCGAAACTCAACAACAACAAAAAAACCAAACCCAAACAAAAAAACCCGAACAGGGGTAACCACTATTGCTCGCAACTTCAATCGCTGTGGACCTGTATTCAGGAGTCTTAACGTCTACTGAGCCTACAGATGGTCCAGAACTATTTCTGTCATGTTTAGTGACAAAGCTCCTGTAAATTTCTGTAATATCTGACTGGAAACTTCAGGAGAAGAGTGTAAAGACCCTCTGCAGAGAGATCAAGTACTTCCTTCTCTGTGTCAGATCAGTAGTGCCAAAAGAGCAGTTGCAACTGTACTGTTGCACTCAGGAGCAAGAAGAAAGCATGTAGAACTTTTTCCACCCAGAGCCAGAAAAAGATTCATTCCAACAGCTTCTTATTTTTTCTTGGCATTTCTGTATTCTCCCACTCTGTGGCCTAATCCTAAAAGATGCAGTGCTCCAAACTCCTAGGAACAAAGCATGAAAGTTGTTCAGGCTCAGTACCTGTCAAAATTCCTTTGCTAAGAAGAGCAGTTGTATTAAAAACCATTTAGTGGGATAGAAATCACTGTCTTTAGAGGGAGATGAACATCATCATAACTGCTTCTCCATCCCTGTGCAGAGCAAAGGGAACAAAACTCCCCCATACAGTGGAGCACCCACCTCTGCGTGGCATTACAAAGGTGCCAACAGCTCACTGCTGGACTCTGCCCCCTTCAAATGGCAAGCACAATCAAACCTCAGTTCCCCTATCTAGTTTTTGACCACATTTTTGGGGGATATTTTGTTATCATTGCGTGTTAGAGTCTAGTGCTGTGGTCGTATGCCTGAAACATTACCACCGTACACTGACTGCTGTGCAGAGACACAGGATGCACTCCTCACCCAGTTGCAATAGGGCTCACATTGAAGCAGCGTCTAAAACCTCCCTTCGTATTTTATCCTCCTGGCATGAACATGGCTTTTGTCTCATGCTGGAGGCATGAGGGGACAGGAGACACCCTTCTTTACAGAAACAAGATTTCTCCAGCATTGTATAGTCAGAACACAAGGGGTAAAAAAAGCTGTCATTTGAGCACAACAAAAGGGAACTTTCAGAACAAAGCATGTCTGAAATCAAATATCTGCTAAAAGCTTACACATTTCAAGCCCGTCTAGATTACTAACGGGGTGTAAATGGGAGTGCACAATCAGACAACAGAAAGAAGACTGGGTTAGTGTACTATACACTGATCTTATAAAACATTTAAGCAAAGCATGCGACCATTGATAATACACACTATGGTTGCACAACAGACTGTACATAAACAACTTGTTTTCCCCAGACTGCTAGCATATGGGTATCCATGGGGGAGGGAGGAAAGAAAGATAGTTAGTTTAAGAAAAGAAAAAACAACATACACACAGGGACACATTCCAAATGTACACTGTAAAGTGTATTTGTAATACTATGCACATTCCAGTTTAGAAACAGACACACATACACAACAATAGATTCTGAAACCTTTAGGTTTTTGAGGAAACAGACACAAGAGGAATGATTCTGCTGAGAACAAAGCGCTCAGGCTTACCTCCAAGTCAGCAACTTCAGTAGGCTGTGTTCTGTACTGAAGCTGGACAAAACCAAACAAGCCTGTGCTTTAAAAATTGATAAAGCCTCCACCCCAGCTAAGATAGTCACAGCTGTACAAGAGTATAAACACACTAAATTACAGTATGTTTAATTCACCTGCTTAAAATCCAAACTAAGTATTTTTCAAAAGGAAGTACAATATCAAAAGATGATGACAGGTAACAGAAACCCACTTATTTCCCATGTTAAAACATAACACATCCTATTTATTCTCAGAGGGAAAAAACAAACACTTAATTAAGAATGCACCATATCATGTCCTTTTCCTACTTAGTCTACCTACACTGCACCACTGATCAATTCACCTGGTAAAGGTGAGCAGTGGGTATTATCTAAAAAAGCCAAAACCTCGAGAGAACTTCAGTTGTTGCCTTTACGACTGAGAGTGACCCTTCATAAACTGAAACATTTTTGTACAGATGCAGGAATTCTGATCATCACCATCCAAACACTACACCGTTTCTGTGATGGAGTGGATATTATGCAACAACCTAAGAGCTATGAAGAGTGTTCTTCAAAATCGTAGCCACTACACCTTATATGCTAGCAAAATACTGTACCACCTAAAACAGCTATGAAGACAAAGAAGGTAAGTAACAGAAAATATAACAATCTAGACACATATTCTACTCTGCAAATTTATATTTTCAAGGCATTTAGACCTGTAACACTAGTCCTGTCCATTATAAGCTAGAGTGGTAGTCAAAGTCTACATTGCAATGAAACTTTCAATGTTCCCTGGTCAGCAGATCTGCCTGCAGTTGTCCTCACCTGCTCATCTACAGGTTAAAAACAAATTGAAGCACAAGTTTTCCACTATGTTTCTGACTATTGTATGCATTTAGGCTCTCAGCTGTTTAAACTGATGCCCATCAGACACAAAACAGAGACAAAAAGCTGTAAGAAAGTTAATTATGTTCTGGGCTAACTCCAATACTGGACAATCATGAAGTCTATTTGACAAATGCAATCAATACTGGAGATACAAAATCTTAAAAAATATTTCAGGCACGTATCTGTACTCCTCGCAACTACTGCAGGATGGAGCTGCACAGTTCTGCTGCTATCGCTAGGTTTAGAAACAACTGCATTTGAATTAAATCTGGAAGAGGAATGAAAAATTGGTGTTATAGCAGAACAAGTTTCTGCTTAAGGTTTCTTATCCCCCTAATAAAGTTGAAACATTGATGCCATTTTCACAAGCACGAACAAAAGAATTACTTTTCTGTTATTGAAGTTGCAGAAGATACCCCTGTCGCCAAGGCAAGAGGGTAACACCTCCACGAAAGCATCTCTTCTACCTGTTCAACACGCATCCACGGGGAACTGGTGGAGAGAGAAAGAAAGAGAGAGAGAGGTTGGGGAGGTGGGGGGAAGGAGCAAGGTCAGGTCATTAACCTGAAATCCCAGGAGGTGATCAACATCTTATTTAGGGGAAGATTCATTCAAATTTCAGAAAGGATGCTGGTATCAAAAGGCAAATTAATGATGACTTGAATTTAAAACACAGAAATCACCCACGCAGAGACACACTGACTCACAAACATCTCTGTGCTGTAAGGATTCATAAAAGAAGGCTGCATTCTGGGACATGTCAATTAAAATTAAGAATGAAGTAACTCTGTGCAACGGTGCTGAATGGCATTTTCTCTCCAGAGGCCACAGGTTCAAATTGAGATTTCAGCTGTGCAATCAGATTTCCATTCTTAACTCTTTCATTTCCAACGCAATTGATCAGCTCAGGACAGTTTTCCCTTTCCTTCAACTCTCAACTAAATCCAAAGACATTTTATAGAGATCGGTACCTGCCTGAAGTCCAAAGTCCAGACTGTGACAGTATCTCTAACAGAATTAACGAGACACAACTTCTGCCAGAAAGCCAGCTCTAAATCGCTATGAGTGCAATCGGAATCTAATCTAGAATTTCAGGGACCAGTAAAAAACCTGAGAAGTGGCACTGTAAGAAAAAACTGAAGCGCACTGCTCAGCTAGTTAAACTGTGCAACAATTTCGAGAAATTTGTCTTCAACAGTTGCCAGGGTCAATATTTAGTTTATTTTGTCCAATGGAGAAGTTGGCCTTCATCACCTCACATCTCCCACATCTCCCACATACTAACCACACGTGCAGTCCGATCCCAAGCATGCTTCACAGCCTGCGTCCATTCTGGATGAAGCCAGGAGCCCACACGGTCCTATGGACATTCATACTGCATTCCCATTCTGGGAAACACTATACAGTGTTCCACAAAACAGTATTTCTACTTGCACTACACTGCGTGAAGTGCCAAACAAAGCCATCTCGACATTTTCCCTCAGGAGAACATGGAGTTTAATTGTAAGAGGAAGGAGAAGTACCTCTTCCGAGTTTGTTAACCACCCAAAAATACAGTCTTTGTAATCCACACGAAACATTAAACACCACCACACTTTCAGTGGTGTGTTTCCATCACCAGGTTAAATTTTAAAGGCATCTTTAAAAAGTATTTCTCTATAATGTATACCCAGGAGAAAGCGAATTCTCCCTGTCCCTTTAAAAGAAAACTGTGGATTTTTTAGGAGAATAAAACACTTAAGGGAATTTTAAATACAGGAAAGAGGGATAAGAGCATGGGAGAAGAATCCAACAGCCTTTGTAAATATTTTTGTGACTCCAGTTGCCAAAACAGCATCCACATAATGTGCCTCAGCCAAGTTTCTTTGAACACAAGAAAATTTACAGCGCAACAATTCATGAAACACACCCCCACATTTGCAGTATCTGTATACAAGCATACACAGCACTTCAGCTGCTGTGGACACGACTCTTCCTTTACTATCTTGATGTACATGGCAGATGCTGATTTTACTAGTGTCTCTTTTTCTGGAAAGTCTCTGGAATACAGCCAAGTGTGCAATGGGTGTTATACAGTATTTGCTATGCCTCTTGGTAAGGCAGTAAAGGAAGAAAATTACATTTTATTTGAGTATTGAGAAGTTTGCGTTGGCACTGTTAAGCTGAAATTTTAAAGTGTCAGCTTTGTGAACGAAAGAAAAAGAAAAATAAACTGATCCCATGTAACTGAAAGACAAAAGATTTTCACTGGAGTCTCAAAAAGCAAGAAGCAGAAAAACTTGCTGGATTAACAGCGTGTCACACTAGATTTGAAGCAACTTGCAGGCAGATGTTTCAGTTCCTATTTACACATCAAAACCAGCAGCCAGATTTTCAAAATTGTTCAGTGGATTGACGCAGCCCTCTAATGGATCTCTAATCATATTTGGAGTTGGTGTATACTTGAAAGGTTTGAAGACTGTCCCTCATTTTTGGTTGCCTATATAGCAGCATTTTCTCTTTGAAGTTTTGGCCCTTGAAGAAATGGTAGGAAAAAATACATTTTAAAATCCAACATAATAAAAAGGGCCGTAACATTTTCAACAATGGAACTCAACAACATTCTTCCTCTCAGTTCACATTCTCATAGAGCTGATGGAAAACACTTATTTTTCTATGTTAAAATACAGAAGCTGCAACTGCGAATACAAAGGCCTGCCTGTCACTATTACACAAATAACGAATTAGCACTTCTTTGCACCAACTTGCACTGTTGCAGCCAAGAGAGAAGGGTGTAGTGTCACCTTCCGTTTGCTTCATATTTACTGAATGTTATCCAAAGAACCTTTTTCTGTTATCTCCTACATTCGAAATGATTGATGGCTGCTGTTTTTGATGTAATTACAAAAGGCTCTTCCCTCCAGAAATAACCTGCTATAAAGAATATTGTACCTTAGAAGCAAAGTATTACCCTTAAAAATTGCCAACAGTACGCACTCATACATAGCCCTGGTATTCCTATGCCAGTAGCTGGTGTCATGACTGTCACTGACAGATGAAAAGTTGAATAGGAAGGAGAAAAGAAATGGGATGTGATAAGATCACATCATAAAATACAAGATAAATGTGCAGTCGTGACCAAGATGCATTCTAATCTCAGGTAATAAAACAAGACCTCATGGTAGGAAGAGAAAGAATGACCCAGATGAGACGAAATTGCTAAGGACGAATGTGAAATGTTCCTCGTCTAGCACAAATTTACATACATTTACTCACATCTGCATATGCTAAAATGAGAAATACAATTTTTAAAAACTCTTATAAACACATCATAGTCCATTCCTTTGGGGCAGAGAGGAGAATGAAGAACCAGAAAGTACGATAAGCTTATTAAAAAGCACAGGCAGGGTGAGCGGGGAGAACAAAAAAAAAAAAAAAAGACTGCAGCTGCAGCATTAGGTTCTGACACATTGCTAGGACAAAATCATCCTGCAGAAGTGAATTAATGCCATATATTTTATTAAATACCTACTAACTTGCTTAATAAGTGCTAGAAGGCAAGGACAGGCATTCCACATAACTGATTCATTGAAATTTCATCCAGAAAACTGTGTGCTTAACTTCCCCCAACCACCAGTGCTGGCATCCACTCCCATCGTCCAAGTTTGCTGCCTTCCTTCCTGGGGAGGAAGACAGAACTTTGTTTCCCCTCCTATTTGCAAGCCAACCATAGGTTTCATCTGAAACAGCATGTAAGCTACGCATAGTGCTTTTGAAGCCTTTATCATGGCAATGTAGGTTTCAATGCATGTGTAAATCAAGGCATTATGCACATCTGGAGTATTGCCATTCTGATGTCCTAGTAAGGCGAGAAGGTTACAACCTCACATTGGTCAGGAACAGGGCAGTAAACTGCCACTTTAGGAGGGGCTTTCACCTGCTCACTTTCTTTAACCAAATGAGGAAAAAGTGAGAACACTCAGAGGGAGGTATCTCACCCATGAAGTCCAATCACCTCTTTAACGGCACTGAAGAATCACATAACCCTCATATGTGAAGACCACTTCTCAAATACCAAGATACGACTGTATTTATAAGATCTAGTAGCAAAAAAAAGGAAAGAGCAACTAGATGGTAAATAATTTCTTTTGCAGCACAGGTAATTTCAAAGTATTACCAACTCAGCAAAAACCAACTAAGGCATGATAATGCACAAGCCAAGCAGCATTCAGGAGAAGTAATGAAAACGCATAGCTTTTGAAGTTACCAGCACAGAAATAACCATTCCCGTTTCATTAAAGGCAACTCTTAATATCATTAGTTACTCTTAAAAAACAAAAAGTCTGTCAGCAATTCAGGAGTTCAAGGGGACATCTCAGGGCCAGATGCTGTGAAAGCAGTGAGAGATTTTACAATAGTAAGCAGCATCAATACGTACTTTATAAATAAATTCTACGATTTACGAAGTCACTATTTACTTCCACGGCATCCAGCATTTAAGTTGAAATCTTTTACAATCCAGGAAAAAGAGTCTTTATAAATGTTCCCTCATTACAGCGTAATAAAAAAATGATCTATAAAGAGTTGCACTCTTAAGCTAGTGAAAACTGTACCTAGGATTCATCAGAGACTTAAAATGACAGAGAACTCACCAAGACAGCCCAGCTGGCCAACACTGGTCTCCTGAAACATATTGCTGGTTTTCCAGATGAGCTGATAACCAATGTATCTGAGGCCAGTAACATAAAGCATCTGCTGAATTAGGTTTAAGTGGTAATGCATTCCTCCTAATTTAATGTATATGCACAATAGGAGAATTATTCTAGTCACCATTTCTATCATTAGGAAGAAGGTTTAAGAAGGACAAAACGTGAATATAAGTCAGCAGCATGACTGGGAGTAGACGACATACCTGGGAGAACATCAGCATGACCTGATGCAGAACCAGAGTAGCTGCTCTACAGAATTTATGCCAGTATGAGACAGTGGTGCCAGGGAAGAGCTTCCAGTCACCATTTCAAGTTAGAGAATTTGCATCTGGTTTGCCAGCGACTAACAAGGATTCAGGAAGATGCTGACAGAGAAATCCATCCGCCTGCAAAATCTGTTTACAAACAAGTCATTTTGTCCATTCAAAACAAAAGAACTTGTTTTTCATTATTGTAACTCAGTACTGTGCGGAATAAAACAAACAGTCTTAGATACTGGTTTCCTTATCCAACCTTTCTCCACAGCTACTTGGAATTTAGCATACTTTCGATAGTCTGTATAAAACTCCATCTCATTGAAACTTGGAAACTCTCATCTCTGCATAACATTTGGTATAAACACTGGTTTACGTCTTTGTTAACTGCATCACAAAACCAACCAGCTAAGGCCCACAAGCTGTCGTGCCCGGAAGCCAAAAGGGCCTTTATTCCCCTAACACTGAATTCCCCTGAGAATCACATCATCAAAAGAGAGGGATGCAAATAGCTTCAGATGCAAAACTTACTAAAATAATTTGAAAGAATTTACAATTCAAACAGCAGAATAATCCTGATCACACACAAGAACTGTTTACATCTCAGGGCTCTACCAGCCATACACGAGTTGTGCTGCGTATCTTTTATCAGCTCCTTAATGAATTACAAGTTTGTAAATTGAAAAGTCTTCTGAACATTCTGGATTATTCCGATCAGTGTTACACTACACACATCCAGAGTAATGCTACTTAAATTCAATCATCTTCTCATCTCCTCCCTGTATGTATTTTTACAGATATCTGTATATACACAAACACACACAAAAATACACTGTCTACAGTATAAAAATAAACCCTCACATTCTGCTTTCATTTCGTGCTTTCAGGAACACCTCTTCCTCTAAACATTACAATTGTCTGGCTGTGAAAGTTTTACTAAAAAGAAAAGTTCAGAGCTGTACCAAGTGATTTAGCTTACGAAGGCAGAAATTCCCAAGCTCAAAAAATTCTCCAGGTTTAGTTATAACAGTTTTCGCTTTATTTTTTGAACACTGAAGAGAAGTGTTGTGATGCTAAGGATAGATGTGTGGGATTAGCCAAAAGGGAAAACTAAGGCATTTCAATTTCCTGCTGTAAGCAGGTGTGGGCTTGACTCATCAAAGAGGCAGAGAATACCACCGAAAGTAATAAATTTTCACATTACTGCAGCATACAGGGAGCACAGAGTCTGTGGAATCACCACCCCCGAGTAAGGCAGAAGAGATCTTGCCCGCCCATGTGTAGATAAGAAAGATTACGATTCCCCACAGAAAGTGAGATTTCAGCCTCTGCATGCTCATCGAGCTTCTCTCAGGTACAGTTACAGCTGTTCACTACTTAGGCATGCAGACAAACAAATTAAATATAAAATCCCAAAGCCTGGCTGCAACCTAATGAGATACGTGAGACACAAAGGACCCCGTGAAATCTAAAACTATCGAAGTTTGATTTTCAGTTTTCCTTTTACCCAAGAATTTGAAATATGTTCTCTAGTCTCAGGATTTATTTCAGGGACTCCACTCACTCTTAAACATCTTCTCTTGCTATTTATTCCATGATTGGGACACAGGGAGCAACCATCAGGTCTCCCTCAACCTTAAAGGGAAAACCAAAACCAAAGAAAACCTACCAGCAAAATCCTATGTTCCATTTCTCACTAGAAACAAAACCTTTGAACATAAACTAAGCATCATCTCTGCCATACTAACCTTACAACTACTGAAGCTATATTAATTTATTTCTCTTACCTCCTGTAGCATAAACAAGTTAGTGCGACGCTATGAAAAATACAGAGGCTAATATGAAATTATGAGGAAGACTCCTATTAACGAAAATACCTTGGAAAGGAGTTAAACAGAAGAAAGTTCCCATCCACTATCAACCCACATACGCATCCTTAACTTTTTGTCATTCTTCCACAAAGTTATTGTTGGGCACAGCCGAGTTCTGCTGGACATCATCAGTCACATAGAAGATGCTAGTGAAACAACAACAGTTTTCAAAAACATGGTCTTTTTAATGCTCTGCTCTGTCCTTGGAAGATCTGACCAAACCAAATGTATACAGAGCTCCCAGGCCAAGTAATTTGAGATAAGAGACCCCCATATTGCTGCCTTGTTTCACCAGCAAAAGTAGCTACATGAGATCCTACACACATGCTTCTGTTCATCCCTTGCCTGTTTCTTTCTCCTCCTAACCTACTTACAAAAAGTCGCTTCTCCTCCCTGTTTCACCCCAGGAGGAAGGTACAGCTCTTCCAAGGGCCTCAAACCGTCTGGTTCAAGATGCCATTCCTCTTTACCTAAAACACGTAAGATGTGCTTCAGTCTTTAAGACAGATCAATTAATTGGTCTCGTCCACCGAATGGTCCTGAAAACGTGTGTTCGCAGAACTGAGAGCACATCCTGTTGCATAACTTGGGAAACCAACAGCCAGCAGCAGAAGAGGATAGGATCTTCTTAACCCAGTGAAGCGGAAGTTCTCACCTCACACAGACATACCCACAAATATTTCCAGAGAGGAAAACAAGTACTGGTGGAATCTGAAATATTAGTTTCCTTAATTAAATCCACGTTATCTTAGAAATATTAGTTCTGTGTCTCAGAGTAGTATCTTGGGGGGTGAGAGGAAGGAGTGACACCTCCTTAAACTAGCATGGGCATTTCAGAATTTTTGGGGTGGGAAGAAGCAGTAAGTGAAATACATTATGGTATGTACCCTATACCTTTCTGGCATACTTCAAATGAAACAGGAGCTTTTTAGAAGCTTCCCTGCATGTATTTCCACAATTCTGCTATCACAGCAACAGGGGAACAGACAAAGACACACTGAGAACATGCTAAAATCCTCATTTTCAAAGACATGCCTTATTAAGTAAAATATAGAGACACTTTATGTCACAACTGTTGTCAACAAGTGTCCCTCCCTCTACTCCTACTGAAGTCTACATGTTTGAAAACAGCCTTGTTAAAAAGGTCTGCCTGTGCAGTTTCAAATGCGACTGTTTAACATGCTTTTTGCTCCCCATTTTGGTCTTCCATAATGAGTATTTCTACATTATGAAACATGTTGAGCATACATACTTTAAAAAAACCCCCAACTTATATTTTTAGTAACTGCAGTGTAACTTAAGCAAAAAATGCAGACAGCCTGATTCTCCCTGTACACCAGTTCACCTCACGATCGCTGGGACAGGTGGTTAAGCAACACGGCCTTGGAAACTGCAATCCCTGGAATGCTTTGCTTAGTATGTCTACTGCTGTTACAAAGCTGTATACACCCAGGCAGACACACAAATTGGACATTATAAATGCTCATATCCCAACAGCTCCAACAGCACTTTTAGAAGAACACAGTTCTTGAAAGAACATTTTCAGAAACAGAGTGCTTCCATTCTCACAGCCTACACACTGCGTACTGCTGAAGCTCCAGAGCATCCTTGTCATGGTGAGCGGCCCCACTGTGCAAGCCCCTGTATCAAGAAGTAAACACGTGCCCTCACACTTGAGTTCTGAAGTTCTGTACCCGAGTTAGGCAGTAACTGCCTAAAAGTTACAACGTCCACTCTCCTGCACAGAATTACTGCCTCTGTGACAGAGCGAGCGGAAGGGAATGTGTGCCTCCGCTCAGTTGCCCCAGCACGTAGTTCAGCATCTCAGTAACTGAATCATGAAACACACTCCCTTTGCTCAGCTCTGCTACAGAGGTCACAACGGTTGGCAAAAGAGCGGGGAGGAGTCAACATTGTAGGCTGCTGCAACTCTTCGCTCCAAGGCAGTGGAGCACATTAGAGCTGTTTCAGGCCTATATCCACACTGGGCAGCCCACTGCATGTGAGAATCCATGTGTGAATCCACCTAGAGACACACGTTAAAAATTAAGCTCCCTTCTTACTTGGTTTTTCTAGTGTGAGTTGCCCAACTGTTTGGAAAATGATGATGCTTTTGCATGTTGCACCTCCATGAACATCTCTTCAGCAAGATTTCCATCACTGGTATAGACTCATTTCAGGTACATCACTAAAGCATTAACCACTTTTTCATCCTGCCAGATCTAAGATTTCATACTCTCTCACACCAGTATCACCCTCTAGCAAAATGCTTCAGGGACAAAGTGCTGAGGAAGGGCAGCCTTACTGACTTCAATGACTGAATTAGAAATGTTAGACAAGCATTTTCTGAAACAGGAATAACACAAAACTGAAGAGATGTTTGCAAAAGTCACTTGAAGTGACTCCTTTCCCCTTCACACCTTTATGAGCCTAAGGCAAGCCAGCACTTAAGGTTTCACAACCAGATCAAAGCTGTATGTCATAGAGTGACCAAACATATTTTAACAGTTCCAGACTTCAAGATTCTTCTGAATTTCATGAACTCTATACTTGCATTCAGGCTGCAGAATGTGAGACTGCAGACACTCCTCACAAACTTCAGCAGTCTTCATCCCTCATATCAGCGGGAAGGGGAACGGCCAAGGGAGAACGCCAAGAAGGTGACCTGCCCTGCACGTGCATGGCCACAAGAACAGTTTTTCAGCACTTGTTTCTTCTACCAGTGCTCCCAGGTACAATGCTGCTTTTGGAGCAGAGAACTTCAGAAAGCATGACTATTCCCAGCAGAAGCCAAAAGGATGGTTACAAGTTACTCTTGCTTCTTTTTAGTCACGATTTCATAACTCTCTTTACTCACATTTTAATGTGGAGTGTATAAACATATTAAGTCTTTAGTTAATGTGGCAGCCGTCCCTTCTAGTATCTCTCCCACTTTTGTCTGTATGGATGGTGTAGACTTGCCATTCACCTCCAAGTCATTTATCCATTTGGCTTAGTTTTACTTAATTGTGACCGTTAAATCTAAAAGATTACTTTCTAGAGGCCCTGTAACCGCACAACAAATTTCTCCGACAACTGACAGTTTAAAACTACTGCCTTTCGTTAAGCAAAGCATTCTCTAATACACTGTTGAGGTATCAGACTGATCAGTTATACGGCAAAAAGACCTTAGAATCAATCAAAACCCCTTGCTCCATCACAGAAGATAAAATAACATCTCCCTCTTTGATCCTCAACTATGACAGGCAGCATGAAAATTAAAACCATGAGATTTTTTTGTTTTGATATGGAAGAAGAATTTACAAGTTAACTGAAATGCATGACCTAAAGTGATTAACTCTAATCTTCCACTCTCACTCAAGCTTTTCCTCTTCTCAAAACAGAAAACCCAGAAGACAAGAACATAGCTCTACTGCACAGGTCAGAAGACATTAAACACCTTTTTTTACAGATAGGAGTCTGCTCCTTATCTCCAGGCTTTTTTCTTTCTTCATTTATTGGAAAAAAAAAAAAAAACACCCCCCAAACCCCGAGGAGCTGCTAAGTACATCTACCTATCTAAAAATCAACAACCCATTGGATGTAGTTTGACAGGTTCAGTAACTTCAGGTCAGGCAGCCTGAAGAGGACCACATGCACAAATAAAATCCCTTCGTCCCCAAGAAGTCCACAGGTAGCGTGACACACAAACAAGCACCCGAACAAACCAGGATTCAGTCACCTCCAGCAGGCAGGGTAGCGATTACAGGGGCTGCCTACAAAGAACTGATCACTCAAAGGCCCAGCCGAAAGGGCCACTTTCCACTAAAGACAACCAACATCCTATTTGCATTGAGAAACGATTCAGCCTTCTGTTACTGAGACTGAGAAGTTGAACACAGCGTGATTAAATCAAACTGAAGCATCTCCAACAATTGCAGTGCACTGAACCTAAACGAATTCATAAGATGTATTATCAGTGATGTATTATCGTTGCATTTTCTTGTCCTAAAATACTCTGATTTAAACTTAAAAGGCAGAGAAGAAAAAGGCGAGTTAAGAAAAAGATAACACCCCATCCTAGTTTGAGGTGCAGCTCTACCCTACCGCCACCTGAATTTATAGGGTTTCTGGAGGCTGACAAGGTAGATGAAGGAGGTTAACACGGTAAGCACCTACAAATTAAAGGAGTTTACACGATCTCTATTTATTTAAATGTAGCCTGCAACAGCTTTACTCTGCAATGTCCAATGACACTCCAAGGTAAAGAATAATATTTGAAATTTTTTCACACAGACTGTAAGTCCATTACAATTATTAAGATGACAAGCAAGAGGGCTTTTTCTTTAAGATAACATTTAGAGCGAAAACCTGAAGTTATTTCCCCGGTACGTTCAGCAACAAAATCAAAGAGAAAGCAGTGGAGCGCTGTATGGGAAAAGCAAACATTTAACAAAAGCAAACAATAGCAAAGCTTTCTTTATAAAAGGCACTGTTTCTGGCTGTTCATGTCAAAGAGTTCCCTGCATTTACTGAGCAGGACGAGAAGGTCAAAGAAAACAACAATTTGCTTCTTTGGGGGGGTGTTTCACCAGTTAACACAACAGAGATAAAAAGCAAAATCTCTCTCGAACGCTCCGTTAGAAAGAGCGGCTCAGCCTTCACTCCTAGTTCTCGGCTAGAAAAAGAAAACACAAGTAAACACTGCCTTCCACCCGCGACAGCCGCCGCACGCCCAGGACTGCCGGAGCCCGAGGGAAGGGCGCAAGTTGAGCACTAACCTGTCTGAGTTCCGCAGGCATTTATGCAAGGTGCCAGCTCTACAGCCCCTAGCAGAGAACACCTCCAGCTGCCTGCAAACCCTCTGCGGACCCAGCCTCCTGCTCTGCCAGCCTCCAGAGTCTCTCTCCGCCGTGAAGCTCGCTCCTTTTGTAACCTGACCAGCACCCTCGCCGCTCGAGAGCCCCTCCGCCAGCCTCCCGGCAGACAGAGCCCATCCAGGGAAAAGAGCCCACCGACCGACGCCGCTCCGAGGGGAGAAAACACACGGCCGGCGGCTCCCGCCAGGGACGCGTCCCCTTCACATGGCTCTCCCCGCCGCTGCCCCGGGAGGCTCCGTCCCGGGGGGCGGAACTGACGGGCAGCCGCAGCCGGAGCGGGCTGGGGCGCGGCCACGCCCGGCGCGCCGGGGGGAGCGGGGAGCGCCCGGCGGCTTCGGCTGTTCGGCTGGCGAGGCGAGGTGAGGCAAGGCCGGGCCAG